>CAIGQQ010026963.1:9679760-9695325 GCA_903798035.1 Danio albolineatus | reverse complement strand
TTTCTTAAAAAACTTTTTTGTTGTAATTTTCTATCAGAAAGTATTAATTTTATTGGATGCAGCCACGGTGACACTTTACATTTTTAAACTATTAGAATATATATATTTAAATATTAAATATAAACTATTAGAATATATATATTTAACTATTTAAATATATATATATTTAAATAAAATTAAGGCTTTCTGAAAGAAAATTACAACAAAAAAGTTTTTTCAGACATGTTTATATTAATTTTTAGACATTATTTTATTATAAATTTGGAAAAAAATTATTATGAGAATAAATCAAAAACATAATAGCTTTAAAATGTGCTCTGAAAATCAAGTAACTGTAACATTATAGAAATAATTAAACCCAATTAAAAATAACTACAATAACTACTATTTCTGTATTTGTACCAGCTTATGTTTATATGAAAAAATCAAGTATAGGTTTCTCACTATTACACCGGAAAATCACTTCATAAAATTTCATTCGGTCTCAGAAATAAAGGTATAGAAAAGATATCAACTGGTCATTTGTACCTAAATCTTTCTACCTAAAGGCTGATATTGGTACTTTAGGTACATGTCACTATCTAAAGTGTACACAAAGTACCTAAAAAGTACAAAGGTACCACAGTGAAAAGAAACCGTCCCTGTGACGGCTTTTGTTGCTTTATTTCTGAGAGTCTACTTTAAATGGGATGGGGCCTTTGAGAACTGTTCTGAACACTGGGGAGCTTTCGAGTGAAAAAGCAATCATTTTATCCTTGCGTACCCTGTGAGGATCTGTACAGTATGTCCTGGTAAAACATTAACTTTCTCTCTTGCTTTAAGGAACCAGGTCTGCAGTATGACTTTTAAAAGACTTAATTCATAGTCTAAATGAACAGAAAGGGTAAACAGAAACAAAAAATTGATCTGGCTTCTAATTAAAATCGACCTCATCCACCTCCTACTTCCTGAAGCACGCTGTTTGTTTTCTTGTCATTTATGAGGCTAAGAATTGAGCAAGGCTATTGGCTGTGTGGGATTTACAATAATTGCTGGAGGCTGCTTTCGAGCTTGAAAGAACAGTTTCTTTTAATTGGAGATCGAAAGATAGTCATTTGTTAAAGTGAAATACATGAATATAGACAATGGTTCCACAGTGTTTACAATAGTCAAAGAAAGTTGCGACCTTTGAGGAATGTAATAATGAGTCTCAGCTCGCTGCAGTGAGTCTGACAGTCCTCTTGTGGTGCTCAGTTTCTGATTTTCAAAGAACACAGAGCCTGTGAAACCACAGCACAGATGGAGCATTTGTTTTCATTCCAGGGTCTACTAAAGCCTCCCAGCAGGCACACAACGTCATAAGATGTTAATATTAGGTTAGATTTAGGTCGTAACGTCAGGTGACCAAAATTCAATGTCTAGCCAGCATTTAAGGACGTTATTTTGACGTCCAATGATGTTGATATTTGGTTGTTTTTAGGTTGTGTTGGGAAGTAGCCAAAATCCAACATCAACCCAACATCCTAAATCAACATTATATTAACGTCAAATGCTGATTATTATTCATCAGGTATGGCAACTAAAATCCAACGTCTGACAGACGTCATATCAACACAATGTCAAGCTGTAACATTATTAGACGTTGATGTTTGGTTGATTTTTAGGTTATGTTGGAAAGTGACCAAAATCCAATGTCGACCCAACATTTTAAAGCAACATCATATTAAATGTCAAATACTGATTATTATTCATCAGGTATGGCAACTAAAATCCAACGTCTGATAGACGTCATAGTGGTAAAGTACACACAATGTCAAGCTGTAACATCATTAGACATAGATGTTTGGTTGATTTTAGGTTGGATGTTGCACACTGACATCAGCCTGACATTGGGTTCTAACGTCAACCTGATTTTGATTTCCAAACAAAATGCAACGTCCCCACAACGTCAATCTGATGTCATGTTGACGTCCTGTGACTGCTGGGCTTGCATGCAACTGTAAAAGATGCACCCTTAACTTCAGCGTTGGAGTAATGTCTCACAATTAAAGAGTGTTTTGTAATTAGTTTACATTTTCAAGTAAATAGTAAAGAAACAAATTACTTTTTCTTTGCTAAGAAAATATCAGAGAGTCTATTTTTCAAAAAAGTAATGACAGTTTCTGGGTGGCATAGTGGCTTAGTGGTTAGCACTGTCGCCTCACAGCAAGGTTGCTGGTTTGACTCCCAGCTGGGACAGTTGGCATTTCTGTGTGGAGTTTGCATGTTCTCTCCATGTTCGCATGTGTTTCCTCCAGGTGCTCCATTTTCCCCCACAAGTCCAAAGACATGCACTATAGGTGAATTAAATAAACTAAATTGTCCGTAGTGTATGTGTGTTTCCTTGTACTGGGTTGTGACTAGAAGGTCATCCGCTGCATAAAACATATTCTGGAGGTTATTGGTTCATTCTGCTGTGGCGAGCTCGGAAATATAGACTAAGAGACTAAGCCAAAGGAAATTGAATGAATAATGACAGTTTCTGTTTTCCCATTTATTGAGGGAAGCACATTTATTACGGACAGTGATCAAAACTGACTGGAACTACTTTTGATTTAACAATTTTATTGCACATCTAACAGACAGCTAGAGTCAAGAATTTCATCAGACCACTTCTGGAAGGTTTGAGTCATGCCCTAAACTATACAGACATAATTATTATTATTTTTTCAGACTGAGGTTTGTTCACGTCACATTTCACATTTGGTGTAAAAGGTGTTTGACATTTGTCAAAACAGAAGTTTTGTTACAAAACAAGCAGGTTCATCCCAAACAGCAGACCAAAATATAATGCAAAAAAGTAACTTTCCTTAAAAAGTAACCACATAACACATTTAGCTACCTTTTCAAAAGGAAACACATTGAAAGTAACTTGTCCCAACATCGCTTAGCTTCTATTTAGAAATCATGCTTAACATCAGTCTCTTAGTTTCCACTGTATTATTTTTCTAACATGAACAGTATGATGGTTGTGTGCATAATGGTGTTTGGCTGACTGAATGGGTGCGACATCTCTGCTTGATTGCATTACATGATTCATGCTTAGACATTTAAAGAGACTTTCAGCAATAAAGAGTGAGTGTTAGTTCGATGTAAATGAACAAATGTCACAGACTAATATAAATAATTATACGCCTCCAAAGCCCAATCAATGCCTTGATTATGAGTAGGTTGTATAAAAGAAAACAAAGGAGCTGAGTAGAAGCTTTGTTGGAAACCGGACAAAAATACATAAAGAAAATGCCTTTAAAAGTCAAGAGGGGTTCTTAATAAATAAACTGCGGCTATATTGTGTTGTTGACAGCACTAAAAGCACTTCTGTTGTGTACATGTAGATCTTTGTGGAGTCTGACATTTATGACCAAATAAATTGTATAAGTAGCCAGGGAGTACCAAACTAAACTAATGCACAAGAATCCTCATTAATTGTGTCTGTTTGAATTTATGGTGAAATATGGAGTTAAGAATGCAAATTGATCATCTGTTGTTTGTTAATTCAGCACAGTCACGCACTAATGTATTAGACAGCAGATCTCAGTGTTTTAAAATAGATCACCAATGATGCTGGAAAATGCTGCCGGCTTGCGCCACACTGTGGTCATACTGAGTAAAAAGCTTTGTCGTTCTTGCATTTTGTTAGACTAATTGTCACTGCGTTGTGTAGTGCAGAGGTGACCAACCCTGTTCCCGGAGATCTACCGTCCCGCAGATTTCAGTTGCAAACCATATCAAACACACCTGCTTGTAATTACCAAGTGCTGTTCATTCAGGTCCTGATTAATTGGTTCAGGTGTGTTTGGTCAGAGTTGGAGCTAAACTCAGCAGGAATGTAGATCTCCACGAGCAGGGTTGAGCACCCCTGGTGTAGTAGTGTATATACTTTTTTTCTGTTGCAAGTCAAGAATTGTTGTACATTGCAGTGTAACTAAAACCTATACGTTACTCAAAACAGAACCAACGTTTTGGGATTGCGTTCACAGTAGCTTTAGGCTAAAATCTTTAGGTTTGTTATTTTATTGTAATAAAAATGCTACAATATTGTTGAATGATTTATTCTGCACAGCTAAAGTTCCAGTGAGGTTTTGATTGTAGTTCAAAATACATTATGTCAGCGGTTCCCAACAGGGGGGTCCAGGCCCACAAGGGGCACTCGGCAAGCTCTGTGGGTCCTCATATTTTATTATTTTTAGCAGTGGACAATTAGGAGAATGATCATGTTTCCTTAGTTCATTTTATCCCCTGGCTGACCAAAAAAAATTGTCCTCCTGAAAAAGACAGCCTCAAATGACCCAAGAATAGGACCCATTTCGGGTCACAACGCTAGAAAACAGGAAATGCAAGAAATACCAAGTTACCTGAACTTGGTTTTATTCCATTTTCTCGAAGCAGAGACCCAGACACAGTGCATGCACCAAAGTTCTTGCTGCATGAGGCCGTCCAAATTAATTTGCAGACGACTCATGCCCAACACCGCAAAGTGTAGCCTACTCAATACAAATGGCCTAATGTTTTGCTTTTACATTTCACATTAGGTTATTATTTGTGCATAAACATATCTAGATATAATAATAAGCATGCCGTTTGTTTGAGAACAACTTTTTTGTCATACCTACTGCAAACTTATGAGCAATAATAAATGTGGAGGGGGAGCTTACAATATTTTCCAGGGGGAAAGGGGGTATTAGACAAAAAAAAACAAAAAAAAAAAACTTGGGAACCACACACACACTGTTAGTTTCAGGTTTTTTTTAAATGGCTTTAGACAACAGTTCAAAAATCTAAACAAAACAAACAAGAACACTAGACACGACTAGACCATGCCTACATCAGTGTTTATAATGGCTTTAAAAACATCTGAACAAACAATGGTAGCAATTGCATTAGCAGAATAACTGTATCTGTTTGATGAAATATTGGAAAATAATAGCCTAATTCTGCTTCGAGTTAGGCTACATGAGCTATTCATAAAAATTCCATGGCCTATCATCGTTTATTTCTTACTTAGGCTAGCTAAACTTTAGCTAGAAAAATTCATAAATGAAACGCATTTTTGAAGGCTAACACGTGGACGCAGTTTGTACCTAAATGTTTCTTGTCACAATTCGATTTTCACGTAATCTCATATTTTAAACTCAAAAGAGCATATAATGAAAAAAATGCTTACGTTTACATCACTAAATATGCGTTAATTTAAACTCTCGTTTAGAGTTTGATAGACTTTTACTTACCTGCTGAGTTTGTGCTCTGCTTTTGAAAAAGAAGCCCCGCCTACTTATATCGACATATTGACATTAATAAGTGTTGAGTGCTGCAGATATCTTTTCAATATTTGTTGTCATCGTAGAGGGATCTTTTTAAATGTATGATTATGACACTTGCCAAGTTCCCATATTAATTGATTTGTTACTAGTAGCGTCTCGAGCTCGAGATATATCCTGAAGGCCTACGATATTTTCAGGCATCCTTTGGATTATATTTGGTAAACTACCAGTTAACGTTCCAGGTTATCAGCACGTAGAGAGCATGTGAAGCAGCCTGGAAAATCATTATGGGATCAGACAGAGTAAGGTAAGTTTGTTTTCATTCAGTTTGATGAATCCTGAATCAACTCGCAACCTTCAGAGCTGCTACTGAATTGACTGAGTTTGTCTTTTCATAACATACATCTTTTAAATATTGGCATTAGGCTACTTGATAATAATATTGCAGACACAAAAAAGAATGTACATGCATTATTTATTTGCTTAACAGAAGTGTAATATATCAATTATTAATTTTGTAATAAATATTATACAGTTTTACCATTAATATATTCAGACAGAGATCCTCATAATCTTTTATCTTTTAAAGGACTTGAAACTCTGTAGACTGCCATCATGTCAGCCCTTTAAAACTGCAATGAATGTAACGCACTGCCTTTGTACTTTGAGTTGCAACTTCATAAATATTCCAAACTGATCCTGTAAGAAAAATGTGATGCATATTTATTTGATAGACTTTATTGATTATGTGCACATTTTAGCATAGTAATTTGACACCATTATTAAGCTACATTGAAGATCACATCAAAGTTGCATCTGTTTGTGTAATACTACACAATGTTTGACAATATTTCTCATTTTAATAGGATTTAAGACTTATTCTCTCTATATATATATATATCTGTGATTTCATTTGATATCTTCCTTTCTTTATACAACTGGCAGGCATGAAACAGACAATAAAATTCACTGAGTTTCAAACAGTCAGAACAGGATAAACCTATTTAGAAACCATAGCTCATTTAAACACATCTTCTTTAAAAGGACACTGCTCCTTAGTATATAAAAAAAGCACACAAATGTAAATGCCACAAAAAAAATAAAAAATCAAAGTATGAACTACAAACCTCAGGCATGGGTTCCCGCAGGTACTGCAACATTCAAATAAATTACCCACATTTCATTAGCCTCCAAACTTGATTGGATCAGTGAAACAGTTATTCATTAGACATTCGTTAAAGCCATCATTAAAACATACAGATTATCCTAAAAAACATAAACCACATAAAAGAGCACTGAAAGTTTGCCTGAGCCACAATAAAATCATGGTGGACCATCTACATTACCACATATGTGAACCAATCAAGCCACTTACAATCATATCAAAGGACACACTGAAGATTGACAATTGCAATTGTCACAAAATGGATCAAATAAAATAAAAACACATACCTGTTAGGTTTAGTTTACAGTGGAGATACTGCACAACCTAATTCTTATCTGAAAAATCCAGTCACACAAGACCCACAACAATCACCGTTTTGGGATTAAAATCAAACACAGGACATTTGCATCGTTTGTTGAGTTGAGATCTGTACAACACTTCTATTTGGTTTAGACAGTTTACGGTACAACGTTACATTATACATATATATATATACACACACATTAACGCACCATTTGTCACAAAAGGATCACTGTGAATACACAACAGGCTGGTGAGCGGGAAGCGGGGTTTCGGGATGGGTCGGGACTCCTGGAATGACCTTGACTAAATATATTGCCTAAAACACACCAGTGTTGGGACGTTTCATCCTCACTCGTGGAAGACACCGCCGACTGAGCTCTAAACTCCTTGGGTATGGCGAAAGGTTTCAGGAGCATGTACCACATTGTGTAACTAGGATCACACTACTAACTGCGGTTTGGTCTAAAACCCAACACGTGACTAGCATCTTCTCATCTAAAGATGATCATTTTATGAAGACGTTTGCATCCTTGGCTTTGTAGTTTGGCTTTGCGTTTTCATAGGGCCCCAAGCGCAATGGACAAGCAGCTCCAAACACCTTACATGCTCATCCAGGCATGCAAAATAGACCTTCTCTTAATGCAACAAACCTTCCTGAGCTGTTCACCCATCTCATATGTTCTCAAGTGTTACAGTATTAGTGTGCAAACATGTTCATGTAGCAAACAAATACATTCGACAGATTCCTCCCGTTACTGGCTTTCGCAGGCGGTGACTCTTCAGTAATGGGTTGGAAGACCTGATCAACGACGCCTAAACAATTGCGTCTTTCTCTTCAGGACATCCCTGAGACATATGCGATTGCACGAAACCAATCTCTTTATGTTTGCCTGTCTGGCTAAGGCATGTTAAACACGTCAAAGGGTGTGTATTTAGTCAGGAAGAAGGGACGTCGGGGGAAGCAGCGACAGTTTGCTCACAAAAAAACGAAACGACGTTTTTCACTACAACTACCTTATCTAGGCGCAACGACACGACACAAAGCAAGACCACCCACATTGTGCGACTACGTTCTCCTTAAGTGACATGCAGTTTCAAAGTAGCGCTAACAGCCGCGGGGGGGTTGTTTTTGATGACGGAAGCTTGTGCAAATCTTCACACAACGGGTCACGATCATTGCAAAAATCCAAATCTTAAGCGTGTACGATAAACTCTCTACATTACGATGTGGCGCACGACGGGTAAACTCATTAGATGGTGCCCCTTGTTGTAACAGAACATGCTTCTGACAATTAGCAGACATATTTCAGACATCTTATATATCTGAGAAAGCGTGGCGGTGGATGATTCTACAACAAAATGTCCACCAAAACGTTTCATTTGCGGAAAAGAATCTAAGATCACCAGCGACAAGTTAATCATAGGAGACCGGAATGGATAGGCAAGTATTAGCACGTGTCCAGTCACTGTGTAGGTAGTGTAAAAGTGTGCGTGCGAGTGTGTTCTGTGTGTGTTATTTTATTTTCACACCTCCCTCTATCAGTTGGACTCCGAAAACAGGGAATGTGTCTACAGAATTAAGTTGCTTAAGAGATTTCATTGCAATGATGTTGTGATATCTCACTTCATATTGCAATCTTTAGCAGTGCAGGCAGTGTTTTATCAGTGTTGCATTGCAAATTGACGTGCACCGCAGTGTGCGATTGGTCCTTTCTTTGTGTATTTGTCAATGTATTTGTGTGTTTATTCGGAAAGACTCCCTGTGTGTGTGTTTGTGTGTGTGCGTCTGTGTGTTTATTCCACGGAGAAGAGGCTTGCAAAGGATTTCCGAAGGTTGCGGATGGTCTCAGCCTTGGCTTCGTCCTGACTAGGACTTTGGTGCTGGGCGGCCGGCGTTTCTGGAATGTTGAATGTATTGGTAAGAGACTGGGATTTGCTACAAAGAGAAGAAGTGGCAATAAAGGAGAGGAAGAGGCTATTAAAGTCATGCAGCAAACCCATGATGATGATGGCTTTATAAAGGTATGGCAGAGAAAAATAAATAAGCTGTGAGAGAAAGAGAGAGAATGAAATCCATGTGCTATCTTTTGTGTCGATCATTCGAGCAATCATGACTCAAGTGCAATGTTTACATCAGCCCTTATGGGAAATGGCATCTCTGGATGTAGATACATGCACTTATCGTCATTATTTATTCTGGGACACTATTCCTAAATGAAGAAGCATGTGCCGAAGTGATGTAAATTATTGTAAAATTGTGGAAGATTTTCTCCTATTAGTCTTCATTGAGGAATAGTGGGAATAAGATGATCACATTCATACTTGCTGGCAAATGCTTGAAGGTGAAAATAGATTGAATGCACATTTCCATTCAGAAAAAATGCAATTTCCACAATCAAGTGCATGAATGGTTGGGGTGTAGGACTGAAGGAAGCCATCTTTGGCATGCAAAATACCAGATCTAGTGTGCATACTTCTGTATCCCCTTTGTTTTAATTTTGCGTCTGCCTATATGTATAAGCCACATTTATTGTTATCATCATTATAGTCAAATGTCATTATCATTATTATAATCAGCATAATCACCGTAGTGATTTCTAGAATCTGTTCAGGAGCTTTTGGACAGTTTTTTTTCAATTCAGTCAATGCTCAGTTTCACATTTGATACCCATGGTCAAATTACTTCAGGCCAATACCCATTTGATTAGGCTTTATCCAATTTCTACAGCTTGAACGTTTTCTATTTTGAAAGAGGTAGATGGCTGTGTCAATTAGTTATTGTTTGAAGAAGTTAAAGAAACTAATGCAGGTTTTTACAAAGTGACGCACTGCCAACTGCTAATCTGGCATGAATTATAAATTAGTTTTATTTATTTTACTGGGATTAATTTGACAGTGTATTGTTTTATCGCTGCACTTTAAAAAAGGCATTGCTGATACATTATTGATGTGTAAATGTACCATAATTGTTTTTTTTTTTTACTTCATACAGCACAATTGGTGTAGCTAGATTTGTTTTTTATTATTATTGTTTATTTAGTCTGATTCCTTTATAATTATTCTTTAAGAAAAAAATTAGGGTTGGTAAGATTTTTTTTTTCAAGAAAATTCATTTTAATTTCAAAGAAATATACATTTATTCATCAACAATGCATCAAATTAATTAAAAAAAATTTAATATATTAATAATAAAACAAAAGTTTTGAAAAGAAAACGAAAAAAGTTTTGCTAAAGTATTGCAAGGCATTGGCCGGTTTTGCTAAAATATTGCTAGGCATGGGCCGGTATAAGATTCTGACGGTAAGATTACCTTGGATAAAAATATCGCAGTTTCATCGTATTGTGATTACTGCTCTGAAATATATTCTTTTTAAATGTCTGGGTAAAAAACAAAAACACAATTTATTTTATTTTGAGAAACATTTAAAATATTTTGGAACAGTAAACATGTCAGACTAAATAATTCAAATGAATCATTAACTTCTGTTGTCAATCATTAGTTTCTAAAACCCAGATTTCTTTACAATTTAAAATAAAAATGAAGTTATAAAAACAGAAAAAAAAGTTTACATATACAATAGGTTTCAAATGTATATCAGAAAATTTTGGCTGTTTTAAAACCTTGATTTTTCCTAACCACGGTGTTTTGAAAATGGTTATCGTACTATGCTTAAATATTGCACAAGATGGACTGTTTTCTTGAGCACCAAATCAGCACATTATAGAGTTAGATTTTCAATGTAACTGACTTTAACCTTTAAACAGCTGTGTAAAAATAGACATTACCAAATGATACGAGAACTAATAGGATATGAAGTCAAATCAAACAGAGAGCTTGTGAATCACAATGTGAATTAAGTGTATTTAACAAAGTTCAGGTATAATCCAAATAATTAGCACAAAAAGAGGCCTGGATATTTAGCCATCCCTCATCTCTCTCCCACTTAAAAATCATCTCTCCTCCACCCCAACATCTCACTTTTGTTTGTTCCTATCCCAATACTTTGGGTTGTGGCCAAATTCTGAGCTCAGGGCAATTAAATTTGATTACATCTATTTTTGAAGTGTGTAATCATACCCTAATTGCTTTACCCTAATTCACACAGCCACTGTCAATCATACCATCTTCTTGTCATGCAATTTGAGGCACAGCAGAGAAAAATGGGCACCATCTGGTGTATTCACTCGCATGGGTTGCGAAACAACATCAATAAATGGAAAAACATGTCCAAATGCTTATGAATCATCGAAACCTTCACATCCAGTGAGTGGAACCTATCATTTTCAAGCCGATTACACAGAGGACAAAAAACATCTTACTTAAGCTGCGGCGATCCACTCAAGGCAGGGTGATCAGGACTAGGTTTCTGTGGAGGTTGGGGTTTCTGCTGCAAGGGAGGGCGTGCGCCTCCTGGGCCTCCCTGTCCCGGTGCAGTAGGCCGTGGCTGTTGTGTGGTCGGAGGGCGAGGACCGGCCTGCGTGGCTGGTTGTGGGGCATC
Source organism: Danio albolineatus (assembly GCA_903798035.1). NCBI lineage: Eukaryota > Metazoa > Chordata > Actinopteri > Cypriniformes > Danionidae > Danio > Danio albolineatus. Next base: position 9,684,079 of record CAIGQQ010026963.1, on the reverse strand, counting down.
CTGGGTTGGCTGTGGGCCACCCTGGGTAGGCTGCCTGGTTGGCTGGCCTTGTCTTGGCTGCTGAGGCCTCTGTTGGGGCTGACCGGCTGGTTTGGGACTCTGGCCACCAGTTTGAGGGCCACCTTGCTGGGGTCCACCTTGCCTCTGTGACTGAGGAGAGCCACGCTGAGCGGGTATCTGTGCTGCAGGAGGCCTCTGCGGAGCTGCAGACCCTTGACTGGCCTGCCGCTGGGGCGGTTGATTGGGCCGGGGTTGTTGAGCAGGGGGGTTCTGAGCATTAGGGCTGGTCACAGATTGGGTTTGAGCAGGAGGCTGGCCTTGAGGAGAGGGCCGCTGCTGTGGCGGTGCTCCTTGACGGGCAGCAGCAGTGCTAGCAGCGGCTTGTTGAGGGCCTCCTAAAATCAGAGCTCAATTTAACTGGGCAAAATGTTTGGAATATCTGCTTCATTTTGCAACCGTATGACACTTTAAGATTTATAATGTTACAAAAGACTTCTACAATTCAGCAGAGAATATACAGTAGGGGTAATAAGTATTGAACACGGCATGTGAGTTTTTCCTGGGAATATCTAAAGGAGCTGTTGACATGGAATTTAACCAGATTCTGGTTAAAACTCAAACAATACAAACATAAAAATACAACAAAACAAATAAAACTGAAAAATTATGGGTAATAACAATGGAATAACACAAGGAGAAAGTGCTAAATTACTGAAACAAATTTAATCGTTTATATAAAAGGCTTTTTTGGTAATGGCAGCTTAGTGACAACTCTCATATGGAGAATGAAGTTCAGGTGGGTTTTTTTTTCACAGACTTCAACAGAGTGTAAAACTCTTAATGGTTCTGCGGGCTCGTCTATCAAATCTGATATACAGTATATTGGATTAAATCAGGCAATTTAACAGATTGATTTTCTTTGTCTGAAAGCAATTGTGAGTTTCCTTAGCTGTATTTTGGATCATTGTCTTGCTGAAATGTCCACGCTAGTTTCATCTTCATCATCCTGCTAATGTAGATGTTGGACTGAGGGTTGCTGAGTAACTATTGAGGGAGTTCAGCTGTTGTCTGGGCTTTCACTGCCTTTCTACACATCCCTTTCTTAATGTGTGTAATACTTTTCCCCGGCGTCATTTCATTTTATCACACATAACTTCATTTGTAAAGTTTATAGTCTATAGTTATAGTCTACTTAGACTTTCTTTGCATATATGGATTTCTTTTATTGTTACCAACATCTGGTGAAAATGTCACGTCAATAGAACCTTTAGAAATATGTTTTCTGAGGAAAATGGGTGGCATGTTGAATACTTACTTCCACCACTTTAACAGAAAAGGATAACAGGTGCAATAAAAGAACCACTGATTAATGATACTGAATTAAAATAAGCACCCTCAAATGAAAACTAAAGAACCCTCAATTGAGGGTTTTTGTAATCTTTAGACAAAACTGTAAACTCTGCTTCACCTCTGGAATAATGACGTGAGCTTAACATCCTCAAAGATTTTAATTCTGATATTAATTCTTCACCCCGCATGGTGTTTCAACCCTCTGAGACCTTTGTTTACCTTAGGAGCACAAATTAATATATTTAGTTGTGCTGCTGACTAAAGGCAATATATCATACTGCCACAGTAAATGTGCACCGTGATCTGATGCAGAAGACAAAGGCACAAAAGTTTTTTTGGAGCTTTGTATGATTATAGTTCAACCACTGAAAACACATTCAACACATTTGGTTCCTTTTCTCAAATTTGAACATCTCATCCTCACTGTCTATGGAGGCTCAGAGAGCTCTGGGATTTCATCTAAAACATCTTAATTTGTGTTCTGAGGATGTCTCAGAGGATTTAACCAACATCAGGGTTTTAAATTAAAAGACAACATATCACACTTTTGAAGTAAAGTTGCAACATCTGGTTCATAGTTAAATAGTAAAAAATAATTAAATAAAATAAATAATGCTTGTCTTTTGTATTCCTCTCTGTGGAAAATGCTGTCAGAAATGGAAAATTGCACAACACTCTGTTTAGGAGAAGTAACCGGAGTCATTTGGCTCTCAATATGCAGCATTCACTGTCAGAGAGTGAATTAGCATTTTCAATAAGCCCATCTGTCATTTTCTTTTCTGCATTGATCTGAACAGACAAATCATATGCACATATTTCAACAAATTTACATTTTAAAAAATCTCTCAAGTCAAATAAAAGCTGTATTTCAAGACTAGTTATTACTAACTGGTCAAATAGTCCTGATTTACTGAAAACTGTTGTCTACTGAACTCAGCCACAAATAACATTGAATTAATAATGCCAAACCTTCCTGTGCCTTGCAAATATGAAGGCTATGGGGACAAAAAACTACTGTATGGCCTCTTATATACTTTTTCAGTGCACATATGAGGTTTTTGCAGTTTGACAGTATACATCACTTTCCTAGAATTGAGCATCTCCTAATGTGTTTAACACAAGAAAGAAACTAATACACATTTAGACTGAAACAAAAATGAGTACATAATTATTCTATATATGAAAGTTCAGCTTTTTTATTGCAGTATTGTAATCCCTTACCCTGTGGAGGAGGGCGCTGTTGTGCCTGTGGGACTCTAGACTGAGAGATGGGCTGAGGAGAAACAGCTGGGCCCTAAAACGGACATAGAAACAATATTGATGTTAACATGCAGTATTCTCAAAAATGGAACGCTGTCCCCAAAAGTTTTCTGTGCAAATTGGAGTACATTTTGAGGTCACGTTTAATCGCTTTCATTCAAAAAAATTAAAAGTTCTTCCCTAGATAAGACATTTAAACAGCTGCATGCTTTAAAATTGCTGAACATCACTCTTGAAACATAAAGAAATGACTGATGCTGACAAAACATATAGTCATTAATCTTCAGGCAGTCAGTTTAGCATAAATGTGGAGGGAATTAAACCAAGCGATTTGATTCAGAGTGGTGATGAGAGAAGATGTTTGAGTCTCTCTGGCTTATGCATTAGAGGCAGTTCTTACCCTCTTTCTCTCTCATCTGTGTGACTATGCATCATTACAATCACAGCTTTGGGAATAATGGAGAATATCAGCCTCTGCTCTGCAATCAAAGAGGATCTCAGACTCATGCTGTGATTGTAAGTTCTGTATTCATATTTTTTTCTGCTGAGCATCTAAATGGTCAATAAATACTGACCGGTGGGGAGAAAGTACAGAGCTTTACTGTATTATTTACAGCATTGCACTATTTTACGATGTATAAGCTAATTTTGAGGCATTTGTGTATGTTTTAAGCTGCTCAGATATGCTGTAAAGCAATAGCAGGATTTCTGAGCCCCAAACATGCTGGTTTAAACTGAGAAGCTCATTAAAATTTGATCTTTTTATATCCTGAGGTTTTTCAAAGTCTCGCATGAGATTATACAACTATTATTCTCTTCAAGTGAATTATAATTGGCCAAATAATAGTTTAATAAGTTTTAAAAAATTTTGTTGTGGAACACTTTGTCTGTAGCACATGATTTTTAAGCACATAATGAGCTACATGCGTATGGCTTCTATGTTGTGGTAAACCCAGTAGCCATCCTGGTACAGAACATTTGTGATGAAACAATGAAACATAATTCCAGGACTTCAGGCAGCATCTAATATGATTGCATTTTGTGAAACGTTTCGTGTCCTGACTGACTTTTTTTAGAGTTCATGCTAGAGCCATAACCAATAACTGATAATCATGGCCATTTCTGTTGTGTATGAGAAAGATAAAACACTAAAAAAAACAACTAAATGAAACGGTGGTATTCATTTGAATCCCAAACTGCACCGACAATTTATCAACTTGGCCCAAAAAGAGTGCAGCAAGATTCAGCTAGAAGTGCTTTGTTTGGCACAGATTTTGTTTTATACATACACAGCACAAATGTCTCTGTGATTTCAACTAGTTCAAAGCGATATGATACATTGCAGAAGATTCTCATAAGAACTGAAGTAAAAAAGAGAGAGAACAAACATTGTGATTCATTCAGAATGCATTTTAGTCCAAGAATCACTAACATTTACCATGGATTAAGAAACTAACACTAGACCTGGTATTGTAGGCAGGAATGCAATTAAAGCGTTATATACATAGGGTGGCACGGTGGCTCATTGTTTAGCACTGTCGCCTCACAGCAAGAAGGTCGCTGGTTTGAGTCTTATATATAGGACTCAAACCAGCGTTTAGGCTGATGGTTGGCAACGCGCCATCCACACGTCTCTCCAAAGTTATAAATATTTAAAATAGGCACTATCCTTATAAATAAACTGCATAGATGCAATCTAAACAACTACA
>CAIGQQ010026963.1:9668352-9679660 GCA_903798035.1 Danio albolineatus | reverse complement strand
TATATATATATATTTGCCATAGTCAACACTGTTTAGGTTAAGGGTAGGGATTTTTAACCAAAATTTGATAATCTAAGACAAATTTTGGTAATCTTAAAAGACTCCTGCAACCTTAGGCTTAAATGCTTTATCTTTGATCATTGCTTTGTGAGCTGTTTGGTTTTCCAAGTTCCCTCCAATGAAATTCTGGCAGTATCAGAAGATTTCAGACACTTTCCTGCAGTGTGACTTCTCTTATGACAAACATCCAATATGACTAAAGAACCAGGAGCGCTGAACCTGATTACACAATCAATGCGGCAACTTCATCTACTTCTGGGAAATGTCGAAAATGTTTTCTGGTTTTGTTATCAAGGAATATTAGGAGCAAAAAAATGCCACTGATAGATTATGTTTACTGTGAGCTATCGTATTAGAATGCGGGTTTACTGAACGTGTCACAGATTGATGATGTCAAACTCCAGATCATTCCTTCGTGTGTCTGTTCGTTGGCAAGAAACCAATGGGGATCATGTAATACAGTCTGACAAGCTAAAATTGAAAAGCATTATTAAAAATCACAGTACAATTTTTAATAAAACCTCATTTGCATTTAGTGATTTCCATTGGACACTTCACTTTGTTGGCATCACAAAAAAAAACATTGTTGAGCTTAGTTTGAGCATGTGTGTGCGTGTTTTGAAGTTAACCTGAGAACGGGCTGGAGTGGGAGCTGAAGTGCGTGGCACAGTTTCATTCATTTTAGCCACAACAAGGTCAGCCATGAGAGCCCGGTCCTCATCCTGCTGGTCTCCAATCAGAGGCATTGAGCAGCCCACCACCTAATAAACACACACAGAAAAAGTAAGAAATGAGCGCTTGCCCAGGGCACTAAACATATTTTAAGTTCTTTTAAAAGCTGCCTGTTTTTGCAGATGTCATTACCTCTATGATGTAGTCTCGACCATCTTTACCATGCAGTGCTTCAACGGCGCATATATCGAGACCCCCAAAGACCTCAGAGCACACGTCCACCCACATGCGATACCTGCAGGGGAAAAGTGCAAACGATGACCTTGTGTGTTCCACTAAAAGCAGCCACCCACACAAGGAAACGAGGGAAATGGAATCACTGCAGTGCAGGAAACTAATATTTGGCTGTCATTTAATATTTTGTGTCATTGATTTAATTTAAATGTAATCTAAGCATACAAAAGTTTTGGAAAGAGATAATTGAATATATGACAAACATGTTTATTATTAAAATCCCTTTAAATGCCAAGCTCTGTATACTTGGTTTGTATCCTATGGAACTTACAATTGGAAATACAAATATTCTGGATTTTGGTCTTCTTCAAGCTAGAAGGGCTATTGCATTATACTGGAAACACATGGATGCCCCATACATAGAAATGTGGAAAAAATAAATAACTGTATTGGACTGGATAGACTAAGTTATATCATCAAAGGCAAGCAGAAGGACTATCGTTGGGAACCATATATGAATATTATGTAAATTGTGTGTTTGGAAACATGTAATATGTTTCCTTTCTTTTTTTTCTTTTTTTGTGTATTTTTGTTTTTGTTATTTTGTCATTTTTTATTTTTTATTTTATTATTATGTACATATTTGTTATTATTATTATTCATTTATTTGGCATGTTATTTGAATGTGTATATACATATATAAGAAGGGTGTGGATATGTGCTGTTTAGGCTGCATTGTTGTTGTATGCCTAGTTGATGGGGAGAAAAGGAAAAAATCAATAAACATATTTGGGGCAAAAAAAAGGACGTCAAAACTAGGTGTATGGGGGGTCAGCTCTTTAATAGTGAGAAATAGTTTTCTCTGATCTAAATCTTAAATAATAATATCAATAGTTTATATAATAAAATGCATGCAATATATTTGACCACTCCTATAATGGTTCATACCATTGTGAATGCATATTCATGCCACTCGAGACCCCAACTGGTTCCAATACAGGCAATGCAGATTTTAGTACTGCATGAATAATGGGCTATATTTACAGAGTGTTTTTTAGCCACTGATAAACTTCCGGTATAAGGTTGATGTCACAGTTTTTAATTTTGTAAGGATCAAAACCAAGGTGAAAGGCTGTTTAAACACAATCGTCGTAAGGCAGTAGGATCCAACTGAAAATCCCAAAAAAATAAATAAATACTGTGCTAAAATAGATTTCTGTAATTTTAGGACATGGCATGGCACCAACAACCATGCAACGTTTAAAGTCACTTAAATCACCTTTCTTCCCCATTCTGATGCTTGGTTTGGACTGCAGCAGATCGTCTTGACCATGTCTACATGCCTATATGCATTGAGTTGCTGCCATAAGATTGGCTGATTAGAAATTTGCATTAACGTGCAGCTGGAAAAGTGTTCCTAATAAAGTGGCTGGTGAATGTAGTATGTGTAATGCGTTAATGTTAAACTACACTAAATACGTTGTTTTTTTAGACAACCAAATGTCTAATAGACCTATCTAATGTTATATTACAGAATGTTTGCATCATGGCTGAATAAGATGTGTGTACCTGTCAGACATGGCCACCTGCTCCAGCATGGCTGATCCAGTGTTGGTCTTCCAGTTGCCAGATATGGATGTCCTCCTGTCCAACAACACAACAGCAGGAATGACACAGTGTCTCACAATCCGTTCCAATTATAATGTAAGAGCAAAAGATGATGTTTGAAACAAGAATAATACTGTGGTTGCAATCTCTTACATGTAGGCCTTGTAATTATCCCCAATTTTCTGGATTCGGATGTCATACTTGGCATCAATAAAAGGCTCAGATGTGGCATACGTCTTTGTCAAAGCCACGACACTGGCAATGTCTTGGAAATCATACTGATTGTCCACTTTGACCTGTACAGGAAAAAAGACAGAGCTAGCCCTATGGTAATAGATATTTGTGCTTTGATTTAAGAGCAAATGTAATTAATTAAATCAATATTGTAACTGGTCATATATTTCTAAACTGCTGTTGATAGGGTCATTCATACCTTTCCCATGCCAGAATGAGCATGCCCCATCTTCACTACCACAGGAAAGCCAGGTGTAGTAATCTAATGACAAGAGAGAGATTTATTTCAAAAGTATTTAGATACACATATAACGTTACATTTTAAATAAAGTGTTTATTTGAGGGGGTGGGGTGGTGGCGAAGTAGGTAGCGCTGTCGCCTTACAGCAAGAAGGTCACTAGTTTGAACCTTGGTTTGGTCAGTTGGCATTTCTGTGTGGTGTTTGCATGTTCTCCCCCTGTTCGCGTGGGTTTCCTCCAGGTGCTCAAGTTTCCTCCATAAGTCCAAAGACATGCAATGATTTTGGTAGGCTAAATTGTCTGTAGTGTATGTGTGTGAATGAGTGTGTATGGGTGTTTCCCAGTGATGGGTTGCAGCTGGAAGGGCATCTGCTGCGTACAACATATGCTGGATAAGTTGGTGGTTCATTTCGCTGTGGTGACCCCACATAAATAATGGGACAAAGCCGAAAAGAAAATGAATGTCTGTTGATCTATTTTTTTCCATGGATTCTACAAAAAAAAATCACAATAATATTGATAACGTCTCCATCATTGATAATAATAATTAATAGATATTATCACTAAATCACTGGAGACTTAAGTTATGATGCTGAAAAATCTAAATCATAGACAGTTGTTTTAACTATTATAATAATTTGATGTGTCGATGTACACTGTGTACTTCCGGGCTATAAAAAAATTGTGCTTGACAGTATATATACATCTTCTTTGGGTATTCTAAAACAGTACTTACAATCAAATTATGTGCTGATGTTGATGTTATATACTGATGTTATCTGCAAAATGTATATATATGCAAAATGTGAATATTTGTAATGTTTCTCCCGGTCTTAACAATTTGTTCAGGAGTGTGTGTGTGTGTGTGTGTGTGTGTGTGTGTGTGTGTGTGTGTGTGCGTGTGTGTGTGTGTGTGTGTGTGTATGTGTGCGTGTATACACAGTATATACACACATACACTATATAGGTCAAATGAGATGTCCCATTTTAGTTGCCAAATCAAATTAAATGTATAAAGATTTAAAATGATAATTTCACATTTATTTTATTTTCGCCTTAGTCCCTTTATTAATCTGAGGTTACCACAGCGGAATGAACTGCCAACTTATCTAGCATTTGTTTTACGCAGTGGATGCCCTTCCAGCCGCAACCAATCTCTGGGAATATATATATATATATACTGTTATATATATACTGTATAAACTGTTGTTACACCGCATTACATTTTTGTGTGATTTTTCTGTAATTAATGTTAAAATGATAATCATAATGTGTAAAAACTATGTATATATCAAATCTGAATGAATAATTTATAGCAAAAATGACAGCAACAACAAGTTGTCAGTCTTTAAACTGTTTATTATCAGGAGAACATGTTGTATTTGCAGCCTCAATGGTGCTTGATAGGCATCTATTCTGCTGCAGTAGGAGAAATGCGAGAGCTAAATTCATCCGCTCAGGCACAAAATGAGCCCCCAGAATTGCGTCTGAGTCTGCTGCGCTTTATCTTAGAAAAAGGCCAGTGAGAGAGGAAAACATTCTGCCGGAGACTGTGTCTGAGATCATTTATGTGTGAAGATGCCTGCAGTGGAGAAATAGGAGGAGGTGGTGGCACTGCAGTCAGCCTTCCTCTCCTAATAAAACCTGAACTGTGTCTATAAGGACTATGATGTACCACGCAATTATACCAGTCTGGGGGTTATGAAATTTCCGGTCTAGACAGGACTGTGCTCAGTTGAGTGGAGCGCTGAACTGGGGCACTAAATATGCATAAACCTTTTAGATTTTACTGTTTACGGCGTCCAGGCACCGCTGTCCCTACCACAGATGGGAGCTTTGTATCGGGTCCAGTGGGACCGTCTAGTGCCCTATAGCTCAGGGTTTACTAGCGACGAGAGGGACAGATGGTTAACACTCACCATCTCCTTGTGGTTGGGGTAGTAAACCTGGTCGATCAGTGGGAACTCCTCTGGACCCAACTGCTTGTACAATCTGGACAACTGAGAGAACTGAAAGAACAAACAAACACATAGAGACATATATTATGAAGCAATAAGGGATAATATAGGTGTAACTATAACTACAGATGCATCGGAGAATGTTGTCAGTCTGCTGAATGCATGTTCAAAGAATAATTCTAAGCTTTTGACGACATCAAATTTTCTTACTGCGATGAATCGCTCAAGCTTTTATGCAGTATTATCTCGATATTAATCTAAGCAGCAAATAAGTTTACTTTAACAGGTATAAGTGTGTGTATGTGTTGCTTTATTGTATATAAATGTTCAGAGCTCAAAAAGGATTTTGAAGTATAATAGGTAACACTTTACAATAGGGTGATAAACATTACTTTAAGACAACAGTGATAATTTGATTAATTGTGCAACTACATTTAATACAGTTACACTCTTAATAGTAAAACTTGCATCTTTTGTTTTTTATTGCATTTATTAAAACAATTGACTTTAAAACAATTACGGTTTTATTAGGAATGAACAAATAACTAATAAATATTCTTAAAAGCATTCTAAAAGTTTAAATAATAATTATTCACAATATATTAAAGTGCCTTAACAATATTGCACACGTTCATTATCAAGATATATTGTATTACTGAATATCAGCACATATAAATGACGCAGCAATAAACTTGCTAAAATTTCCCAATGCATGCGTTTTTTCCCCCTGCTTATTTAAAAGGTCAAAAATGAAAAAAGGTCAAATTTTAATATGTTTACTGGTACGTATGTGCACAGTCAAGTATTCTTACTTTACACAGTAGAATTGTCGGTCCCACTTTATATTAAGTGGCCTTAACTAATATGTACTTACACCGAAATTAATAATTTTTTACAATGTACATATTGCGTAAATACATGTTTTTACGCTGTACTTATGCTTGATTAAATAACTGTCTGTAATTACGTCTGTAAGTAATTTTTGTAAATACATTTGTACTGTTGACCATCTATTACACCTTAAACCACCCTTAAACCTACCCTTACCACCAAACCAGTCCCTAACCTTACCCATATCCCACCTCAAGAGCACCACAAGTGTTCTTAAATACATTATAAACACAGTAAGTACACAGTATTTATTTTTCGATGCAAGTACATAGTTAAGGACACTTAATATAAAGTGGGACCGAATGTCAAATACTGATGTGGCATGCATACATTGTTTTTATATGTGCACTAATAATGTCATGAATTCCAATAAATCAATGATGTTTACATGACATAGGCAAACCTCTTCACTCCTGTTGACATTTAGCTTTTATTATTCTGATTTGTTATCTTATATTTGCTAAAAATGTGTTCATTTTTATTGCCATAATTCTAATTACCATGTTTACTAACCACTGCTCTACTTACATCAAACTCAAAACTAATTTCTATAGATTTGTATTGCAATTTTTACATTTTTTAAATGTTAAGAGTGAAGCAAAAATTCTGAATAATGTCGCAGAGCTCGTTCACGGAATTATGAACATTGCATGGCATGTCCAAGCACATGTACTCTTTGGTCAAAATGGTAATATTGTCATTAATGTTTAATTGCATGCCTGTTTATTCTGATTAAAATCTGTGTATGACACATAGTTTATTGCAATTATAATCACTACAATTATGAGCCTAATTTTCCTTCGTCTTAGTCCCTTTATTATTCAGGGGTCGCCACAGCGGAATGAACCGCCAACTTTTCCAGCATATGTCTTACACAGCAGATGCCCTTCCAACTGCAACCCAGCACTGGGAAACATACATACACATCCATTCATACACTACGGCCAATTTAGCTTATTCAATTCCCCTATACCGCAGGTCTTTGGACTGTGGGGGAATACGGAGCACCCGGTGGAAACCCACGCCAACACAGGGACAACATGCAAACTCCACACTGAAATGCCAATTGACCCAGTCGAGACTCAACACAGCGACCTTCATGCTGTGTGGCAACGGTGCTAACCAATGAGCCACCGTGTTGCAAAACTCTAATTCAACTACTATTGCGTTTAAATTTAATGTGGATGTATATGAATTCTGATTGGCTGTCAATTCTATAATTGCTAATTAGATTGGGAAAAAATATATTTCAACAATAGTTTTTCTTTATGTCGTTGTCTTTACAGTTGTGATGTGGACTTTAAACTTCATCATTATATTTTTCATTCTTTATTAGATAGAAAGGACATTCAATATTGCTTAAATGCTACTTTAAAAAGGCACTATTTTCACATCAAACAAGTTACTACGCTTTATGACCAGCAATGTTTCAATGAGAATTTCAGTTGTTGAAAATGATTTTTATTCAGACAGACTTGCAAACCAATTGTTTGTCATCCTTCTTGGCTCGAATAATTAGAAAGAATTGACTAAAGGAAGCGATTCAGTTAAGTCAAAGACTCGATTTATGCATTCCTCTAAGAGCAACAATAAACCATTGTCAACATTTACATGCAGTCAAATAATCCAGTAGTAATTGGATTTACAGCTCAATCTAACTGAAAGGCCTTAATGTAAACATATCTATGGATCCGACTTAGCTCGATCTGAATGAAATTTTAAGGGGTGGTTTCAACCTTTTTCTCATCCAATGTAGAGAAAATGTAAACATTTGACTGAATTAAAACTGAACTGGCGAAACTACGATTGACATTTGGAATGTGCTACCTTGTTTTGTTGAAAGGTGAAGGCGTTGTTTTACGCTGATAAGTACCGGCAATGCAGCCCAAAGCTTTATATTGCCATCATCTCCCGAAATTATGGCTGCATAATAAATCAAAATGGAATCACAATTACGATTAAGCAAAGGCTGCGATGTTATGTGCATCTTGTCAAGCATAGTTCTGTGATCAGTAGTAAATCTCCACTATGTAAAATTACAAATACACCATGAAGAAGAACCCAGGAAATTCCTACAGTGACTATTGAACGAACAGAAGATTTAACTGCTTTTATTGATTCAGTGTTATTCTAGTAGTCGAGGAGATCATTTCCCAGAATTATTGATTTTAAACGCTTGCCTGAAGATTTAACGAGAGTTTGGAGTAAAAGCGTGTTATTAAATGTTGTATTTTTACATGTTTTCAGATGGAGCAGCAACACAGGGTAACATCTGTCTTTATCACAGATTGATTATCTTCAGTTACAGCATTGCGCAAGTAAATCTTCTGCTTTAAAGGGATAGTTCACCCAAAAATGAAAAGTTACTCATTATTTTCTCACCCTCAAGTAGTTTATTTTTTCTGTTGAACACAAAAGAAGATATATTGAAGAAAGCTGAAAACCTGTAATCATTGACAAAAGGAAAAACAAATGCTGTGAACAAAATGCCGTAAAGTAAATGCTGCTTCATCTGACAGCACGTAATATAGATTTACTACTGATTACAGAACCTGCTTTACTTACAAATGCGAATGACAATTGCCTTTAATTTATTATGCAACCCTACTGGAAACTGTGATTTTATTTTTTTGTCTACTTTTTAAAACAAAGAAAGAAGCCGGAGGATTGGCTTGTATGAATCTTGCAATACATATCTGATAAAATCCAATCTATTTTGATTCTTGTGACATATAAAGGGCACAATTTTCAATGGTCCTGGGAATTAAAAAAATATAAAATATAGCTGCAAGAAGCAATTAACGGGGATCAAACGTAGAAGTTTAAGGTTTATCAGTTAGGAAGCGTGTAAGTAGTTAATTCAACAATGAAATAAATTATTAGAGTTTATAGATTGGGCTAACAAATGTTTAATTACACACTCCAAAAAAAGTCAAAATCGCCCCCTAGTGGATGATTTCTTTCAAAATGTCTACAGACCTCTAGGCCCATGAGTCCAACATGCCCATGAGTTACATTCTGATCGGCCATCGTTAACTGTGTTTAACGGGTGCTTAAATTTAATTAACTAATGGCGGCCATTTTTTATAGTAGGTCAGTCCACTTTGAGCAAATACACTGCATAAAAAACTTCAAGTTGATCCATCTAGTGGCTAAAATGGTAATCGAAACACTGGATTGAGCATAGACAGACATTGAAACACTGTTTTTGAGTCCTTTTGTACTATTATAGTGCCACCTACTCCCCAATTTCCACAAAATTTTGCATGTTTCTTTACATTGATATGTCACATGTGCTCACCAATTTCTGTGATGTTTTAAGTTTTCTTTATGGGTTTTACAGGCATGTAGGTTTGTGTAGACACACCCCTTTTGTAAATGAGCCTATTACAGCTATCCAAAGTGGAAAGTTTTTGATAATAATTGATCTACTCAGTCCAGAGATTCTAACAACGCTGGTTTCGTTTTATGCTCAAAATACAAGAATATATACAATTTTGGGATCGCAGAAAATTCTCATTTGATCATTATTTTCTGATGTGTAATGCTCACCACCCATGGTTTGTCACAGAAGTTGTAGACTGAATGAAGGGAGTTGACACTTGGCAGACCAGCATATTGAAGTCCAATCACAATGTTCCTGTGGTCGCCATTCTTTGCCATACTGAACGCATGCTGTCGCACCAGCACAAAATCTGGCTTGATACACCTAAATGACCAGAGAATTCATCAAATACAAAGATCAGTCATCCATCCGTCTATCTATCAATCTGTCTATCTATCTATCTATCTATCTATCTATCTATCTATCTATCTATCTATCTATCTATCTATCTATCTATCTATCTATCTATCTATCTATCTATCTATCTATCTATCTATCTATCTATCTGTCTTTCTGTCTGTCTATCTATCTGTAAATCTGTAAGTTTGTTTATACATACAGTAATATATACATTATATATTTTTACTTGATTAAATCATGATTGCTGTTTTAAATATTATAATATCATATTAATATTTACTGTAACATTATAATATTAATATTATTTAATTATCCTCACACCATTTTTACATTTGCATAATTAGCTGCTGAACTCATTAATCATCTGTGAAATGGGGAAAACATTCTGGAAGAAATGTAAAACAGATGTTAAACCTACTTTGTGATTTTGTTGCCACTGCGGATGGCCTCAATATCCACACTATAGCTTCCCGTTGCGTGAGCCACCAGATTCACCTCAGAAAAATCAGCCTTAAAAATCAATAGAAATCACCAGATGGAATGAATGGATCAATGCATGTCGTCAGTAAAGTGATGTCATTAAAGCATATACGCTAAAACAGCACCTGAGGCCTGGTGTTGCCAGTGTGGCTGTGTATAAACTACTACAGGGATTTTAGCTGACATTTTATTTAAAAAATCAGAACACAAAAAATGAAATTGTTAAAAAGGCATTTTGTTTTCTGTGTCTGGTATTTCAGAATGTCGCCAGTCTTCTAAATCCTTAGATTATGGTGTTCTGATTAACAGTATTACATGTAAAACTCTAACCAAACAAGCAGTTGTTCAATAGCAAAATATTTCTTCTGGTAGAAAGTACTTTGAGCTTATTGTTAAGCTGACATCAAATCTGTTCTGTGCATGACTAATTATATTAAAGGATAGTTTTCATTGACAAAACAGATTCATTTTCTTTAATCCTCGTCTAGGATAGATTACATCTTGCATTTCATTATACTATAAGGACATTTTGAAAACATGAAAACAAATGGCACTGAAGAAACGGCAAAAGCCCTGTATTGCAATTTCCTTTTAGCCTTATAGCAGAATTATCTATCCAGCAAATGTTTGCTGACATCTAATTCATTACACAAATACACTGCTGAGTTGTACTGCCATGCTAGTTTAGAAGAATATAAAAAAAACTCCCACCTGTTCTACTTTGATGTCAAATTCACCATGAACCTTCTTGCCTTTGAACACCTTTGCCCTGAAGGAAGAAAGACCCAAAAGAAAGAACATTATTTTGCACTCTTGTGAGTCATGGTTAACAAAAACACTTAAACTGCATCCAAACTAGATTATGCAACACTGAAATGGTGTGAAAATCGTGTATTTCGAAATTTCATCAAGTATGAATTCTTTGTGCAGGGGAGGCTTAGGAGCTCTCAGTGTCTGCAAACTGCAACTATGGGACTTTGTGATGTATTTTACTTAATATTCCTATATGTATCTGTGACTTTGTACCTTTTTAACCTCGAATTTTGTTTGGTAAATATCGTTATAGAGATAAAAAAAATCACATGAAAACAGTGGTGCTCACATATAAAATAATGCATTCTTAATTAGTTAAACTAATTGTGGATGGATGGATGGATGGATGGATGGATGGATGGATGGATGGATGG
>CAIGQQ010026963.1:9627451-9668342 GCA_903798035.1 Danio albolineatus | reverse complement strand
GATAGATAGATAGATAGATAGATAGATAGATAGATAGATAGATAGATAGATGAAAATATTTCAATCAAAAGTACAGCATGAAATATTCTTTCCAGTGAAGTGATATTGGTTTTATTAATCCAGTAAATGTGTCACTAGCCCTCGTGGGAAAAGTGAGAGCAACATCACACACTTTAACATGGTAAAGATTCTGGTGGCAGAGTGTGGGGTTCCTCAGATCCCCATATTAGGGAAAACCTCGGGAGAACCTCAGAGGTTGTTTTTGAATCTATGTAAAAAGGACAGTTCTCTGAGGAACCCATAAACTGACAATCCATTAACCTCTTTATAAAGGAAATTCTGATACATGAAATACATATTTCCTTAAATAAATTAGTTCTTTGAGTATACAATAGCACATTTGATCCAAGTTGTATTCTCCATGGTTGCACATTTCAGAATTCCAAACTAGCCCGAATTACATCGTTATTTCAAAGACTTCAAACCACTACTTATTTTCTAACCAGAGCAAGACTCTTAAGCCCAACAAAGCAATGCTTTTTAATCTGGACTCTGCAGCTAATGGAAATTTGCCGTAGGGTCTCCCTGCTTCTCCATTAACCGGCCCAGACTGAATAGTGAAATGCGCACAAACACACGCGCGGGCACACCCACAACTACACGGGCGCGCGTGCCAGAAAAAAAGGCCCACAGACTAATGAGTCACGACATTAATTTAGTGACTCCTTTTGGCCTGTATTATCACGAGCTGCACCTCAGGTGTGAGGCAGAAACGTGAAACAAACACCACTGATGCTCCAGTTATCTGTCCGTGAACCGGCTTTACGCTCACTGAATAAAGCGCATATTTCCATAATCATGCGACTTACCAGTCGGTCTGCTGGTCGTCAATGACCAGGAGGATCTTAGCATTTCCCGAGCCGATGCCTCTCTCGGTGGCCTCGTTAAAGGTGGCGGCGGCCGCGGCGGTGGTCTGTTTCACGGCGTTGGAAATGGAGGAGAAGAAGCCGGCGCCGGTGGACTGGCTGGGGGCGGGTTGACGCCTCTCCTGAGAGCCGGGCGAGAGCTCCGGGGCTGGGCTCTGCTGCGGCTGCGGATCGGGCCGCTGGAGATCGCCCATGTAGCCATTGGGCAAGTTGGACATAAAATTACTGTCCGATAGTCGACGTCGCAGGTAATTCATGGTGATGATTAAAAGAGATGCGACGGTGAATTATCCCTCGAGGTTTTGCACCACAAAAAACACACAAGAAAAATGGGAAACCGATCAACTGTCCAATACCTAGGATGCAGCCGTGTGCTTCAGTTAAAAAAAATGAGACGCGAAAACGAGTCGATATACGCAATTCTCCAGGGTGCACCTCAAAGCAAAGGTCGTGCTTCACACTTGCACTGCAACACATGAAAGAAACCAAATCAACGCTTTAATCACGGTCACGATTAAATATGCATGGATAAATAATTGTGGTTGATTCACTTACATCACCGGAAAGCTCGTTCAACAATTGGCATCAGGCTCTCCTTCCATTGATGTTAATGATGTTTAGATATTATTCCGCGGACGCGGAGACAAACACAACCCCAATGAAGAGGCACTTGTTAAAAGTATGCTGCTCGCTCGGTGACGGTATAATTGTCATAAATGAAACTCGGTGAGGCAAAATCTCCGGCCAGATTCTCCGCGATCCGGTTGGGGGTTCGGAGGATGCAGGTATTGCATCACTCGTGCCATCCAATCCTGGTAATCCGCCCAGTGTTTTCCCTCGTCATTTCTCCTGACCCATCAACTGTTTCTCCCGGCGCGCACGTTCTTTACGCACGGGACAGCTTCGGGATGTTGTTTAGTGATGAATGGGGAGGAACGACGACTTTAGTGTGAGCTCGTGTTGGTTTTAAGGAAGCGAGGGGCTTTGGCTGAGCATCATTGACAGTGGGTGGTGCTGTCAGTGATTAAAGAGCTTCTGCAGATGAAGATGCTGAACTGTCACCATGGTGCCCTTCAGCAACACACACATAAAAATCCCGCAGGACTGTCCTTGTACATTGTGCATCGTATAGGACATTATGGGTTGGTTTATCTTTAAAATATTTTGCAAAGTAACTTATTTGCAAAAATAGTTTAGTTGGAGACTGATTTTGCAGTAGGCCTCTCACGATTATGCATTTTAATTATATATTGTCATAAAAACAATTGCAATTATCGATTTCTTCTGTTGTGTTCATGTCATTTTTTTACTATATAATAAAATAATAACAATTATTAATTATATTAAACAGTATAGTTTATTTATATCAATACAGACCTGTTTTGAAGCATTGTCAGAAAGGATATTTTTAACTAACCCCACCTTGTTGTTTAACAACATTTGGAGATTCATTACAAAAATCTTGAATAAACGTATAGTTTTAAGATGCGTACTATTATTAGGTATGAGACAATAACCAGTTTCAGGTTTATCACGGTTTGGAAAAGTCATTGTTCTAAAACTGCTAAATGGTCTGTAAAAGTGTTCTTGCTATAAATACGTATTTTGTTTGTTTGTTTTTAACATGTTTTTAAAGACTTTTAGGGCAACAGCAGCAAAGACCATCTACATAAAAAGCTACTGGTCAGCCCATGATTCAGCAAATATATATTTAAAAAAAAACTAATTGTTTCAAAACCAACATCCAAGCATGCAATAGACCTGAACAGTGCAGTGGCATACTTTATGTCCAAAGAAACTAAAGATATCTATGTTTTTGAACCTAATCAATAGCAGCAGTCAAAGATTTATTTCAGCCTGGCATGTTTACTGCCCTAAAATATTTTTTAAAATGTTTCTTAAAATAAGTGTTTTTTAAGTGTTAAATGTTTTTTACTTTAAAAAGAACATATTTAGAGCAGTAATTACAACACTGTGAAACCGTTAGAAAGGTTAGCATACCATCAGAATCTTATACCGGCCCATGCCTAACTAGTATTATAGTAATAATATTTGTTTAATTAATTAATTAATTAATTAATTAAAAGATTTCATTTTAGCATTTTTTTTTCATTTCTAGATTCTCTGTGAAGTGAGGATGGGTTTTCAGTACTCTGGACAGCTGTGGAAACGCTGCTGTCTATCTGTGATTTCAGCACCATGGACAGAGAATCTATATGTTCATGTCAGTATAGGCAAGTCCAGGGTTAGTTGTCACACCTCTTGCTCCACTCTATTTATTTAAAGTAAATGGTTATATAGGCAAGTACTTGAAAGCTGGAATAGAATGAAAATCTCTGGCAAAAAGTGCATAATATAGATTTTATTGTTTGACATTTTGTTTTTGTTCAGCTTGTAAAGTTTAATGAAAATGTCAGAATATTAGCCCTCTGCTGAAATTTCAGACTGCTCTCTGGTGATGTATGTCAGACTGTCATTCATTGAGTTTGTATAAACCACACAGCTTTCTGACAATAGAGTGCATTAGTGCACACCCAGCAGCAATTTTCAGCAGAGCAGATTGCAGACGCATTAAAGACTTTTTTTTATAAAGTTAGAACATTACAAGCAGTGAACAAAATCAACCAGAAATGAGGAAAGTTTTGTATCGCATCTATGTGAAGAAGAGAAATAAAAAAAAATCAGACCAAAAAGAAAAAAAAAGATACAAGACTGTTTACTTAAAGGCTTTGTAATGAAGGGTAGACTTACATTTTCATGAAGCATTTTGAGGGTGCCACGGTGGCGTAGTGGGTAGCACATTCGCCTCACAGCAAGAAGGTCGCTGGTTCGAGCCCCGGCTGGGTCAGTTGGCATTTCTGTGTGGAGTTTGTAAGTTCTCCCCGTGGTTGCGTGGGTTTCCTCCGGTTTCCCCCACAAGTCCAAAGACATGTAGTATAGGTGAATTGGGTATGTGTATGTGTATGTGTGTGAATGAGTGTGTATGGATGTTTCCCAGAGATGGGTTGCAGCTGGAAGGGCATCCGCTGTGTAAAATATATGCTGGATAAGTTGGCGATTCATTCCGCTGTGGCGACCCCTTTATTTTTAATAAAGGGACTAAGAAAATGAATGAATGAAGCATTTTGAATGACACAACCAGATTAATAAGGATGCAGAAAAAAATGAAACTATTAAAGTTGTTGGTTTGCTAAAAATATATCTTAAGTTAATTCACAATATGTGCAAGAGTGTCATGAGACTGACAACATCATTCACTCTTGCTTTATGTGGTTAGGCAGAGCTAATGATTTATTTTGAGGGTGCGTTGCTTGCTGTGACTCACTGATTGGTGGAACAGTGATATGGGTAATTTGTCTGAACAAATTCTGTTATTACTGTTTTTAAAACAAGTTGAATGAATGCAAAAACAGATGGGTCAAAATGGAGTGACAAAAATTAAAAACTGCTCAGGGCTCACAACATGTCTCTCTATTATTTATATCACTTATTGTTAATAAAACATCACAATAAGAGAGATAGGATCTGTTAATACGTGTTTATATCTGACTTTCAAATCTTCCATTATTCCATATTTTAATATTATCTAAAAATATTTTTGCAGCATCAACTAAAAGTAAAAGAAATTCATTTATAAATTATATGTATATCAAATGTGTAAAACAATAAA
Organism: Danio albolineatus; assembly: GCA_903798035.1. Taxonomy (NCBI): domain Eukaryota; kingdom Metazoa; phylum Chordata; class Actinopteri; order Cypriniformes; family Danionidae; genus Danio; species Danio albolineatus. Next base: position 9,663,746 of record CAIGQQ010026963.1, on the reverse strand, counting down.
TTGAGTTTAAAAACTGAAAATTTAACGAGATGGTACACTGAAACAAATCTGTAAAAATTAGGGTAAAAAAATGGCAGCAGTGGTTGTCAGTGGTTTAAAATTATGGTAGAAAGTGTAAAAAAAATCAAATTTTTACGGTAAATTACCATATTTCATTAATTTATAGTGGTTTGCACAATTGCCTCACAGCAGTGTGCATGTTCTCCCCGTGTTGGTGTGGGTTGTCAGGCTGGGTAAGCTAAATTGGCCCTATGTGTGTGAGTGTGTATGGATGTTTCCCAGTGATGGGTTGCAGCTGGAAGGGCATCCGCTGCATAAAACACATGCTGGAGAAATTGGCGGTTCATTTCGCAGCTGTAAGTTGGCGGTTCATTTTCAGAAACTCTAATGTACAGGACTGATGATGAAAAAACTAAAAACAACCATAATAATGTCAACAAAAAGCTTAAAAAGTGAAGTGTCATGTAGCGAAATCTGGGAAGTCAATTTACAGTTATTCACTATATACAATCAAGCCCAAAAATATTCATACCCCAGGGAAATCATTTTGGACTTGACTGTATGTATATTAAGGAACCTTACTGTTAACCAGGTTAGAGATTTTTACTATAGCATTTTTATAGTTTTTTATTGTATCTTGGGACCACTTTGAACGAAGTGTTTGAATATTAGTGTTAATTTGTGTAAATGTTTGTGATTCTGTTACATAAAAACAGTCTTATGTTGCACATGCAGTAACATTTGGAAATAGCCAAAAATACACAGTCCAAATTATACTATTTTTTTTTCTTTTATGCCAAAAATAATAATAAGGATCATGTTCTGTGAAGACACTTTGTAAATGTTCTACCATAAATATATCAATCCTCAGTTTTTTATTAATAATGTGCATTGCAAATCATTTTAATCAGACAATTTTAAATGCGATTTTCTCAGTATTTCAACTTATTAAATGAACCCACAGATTTTTGAATAATTGTTTCTTAGCCAAATACTGTCCAATCCTAATAAACTATACATCTTTTCAGCTTTTAGGTGATGTTTGAACCTCATTTTCAGAAAATGGACACTTATGACTGATTTTGTGCAGGATCACAAGTGACTTAAATGTTAACTGTCACACAGTCTGTGTCTGGCAAGTAGCCCTTAATTGTCTTTCCTGGAAGAACATCATGTTTAGAGTCTCCACCCATTGAACACAATAGATTAACAGCACATTTACAACCTTTGTGTTTCTAAGACTTTGTGCTTCATTTGAATTTTCAACTATTTCATATTCATAGCCTTTGTCGTGCCATAGCTTTTGATGTCTGTTCGATAATGAATTACCTTGCATAGACGGCAGACCCTATCAATAAACAAAGCATTGTTCTTGTGCTTTCCTTGAGTGGTGAATCAGTTAACACCCACATTAGCAGAAAATGCTGCAGACACCTCCAGGCACACAATACAATCCAAGAGCTGCTTTACACCGGAGATTACAGGAGGACTGCAGTCTGTAATGGCTTTCCCCTCCCGTACCGTCAAGCTCAGTGTCTGCAACGAGGGAAAAAAATGTTTACTGTATTTTCTCTTTTTTCTTCACACAATCATTGCCTAATGAAAACTATAAAGAATCGTTAAAGGAAAAAGCAAACTCATACAATATTAAACATGTTGAATTATGTATTTGCTGTTTGGGAATGCAATATATTTAGTTAATAAAAGCATACTATATGTTGAATTTTACTAAAGCGCTGATTATCTATTTTGTTGTCTATTGTGATTTGTATTTTCTTTTTTTATTGCATTTTTATTGTTAAATTATTTATTTATTTATTTCATTTATTTATTTCGCAGTCTGTTCTAGCTTGGCTTACTCTGACTCTAAATAGCAACATTTCAAACGGCTGTATTTCAGTTACATTTCTGAATAATAAGATAATAAATAAATATTAGTTCAGAACTTCAGAGGAGTTAAGAAATAAATATGTTGTGTAAATAACCCTGATTTTTAACTCTAAATAACAAAAGAAATGTTTTCAGACCTTTAGAATAAAACAAACGTTAAAGTTTTACTCAAACCCCATACCTAATAAATACAGTTACATCCGGATAAAGACTTTTAAAGTGGTGTCCTACTGCTTACCATAGCTGTTTATAGAAGGTTATATTGACTACTGTATTATTTAAAAAAGTTCCTGCAAACAAAATATAATAATAAAACTATTACAATGTAATAAATATTACAACAACAGATTAAAACAAACATGTTCTATATTTCTAAATGTAACTTTCTTTAATATAAATATAATGTTGATCAAATTATTATTATTTGGATTACAAAAGTTTAAAAGAATAGCATTTGTTTGAAACAGAAACACAAATTGACCCTATGGATCAATGCAACACATCTTTGCTGAATAAATGTATTTATTTCTATCAAATATACACGTCAAATTATTCTCTGATTACAGACTTGTTTTGCTTATTAAAATACATTAAAAGTGTAATATTTTGACATCTTGCTATAATAAACAAAAAATATAATACATTTTAATAATCTTCTTTATAAATTAACGAATGGGGCGCCACGGTGGCCCAGTGGTTAGCACGTTCGCCTCACAGCAAGAAGGTCGCTGGTTCGATCCCCGGCTGGGCCAGTTGGCATTTCTGTGTGGAGTTTGCATGTTCTCCCCGTGGTTGCGTGGGTTTCCTCCGGGTGCTCCGGTTTCCCCCACAGTCCAAAGACATGCGGTACAGGTGAATTGTGTAAGCTAAATTGTCCGTAGTGTATGTGTGTGAATGTGTGGATGTGTTTCCCAGAGATGGGTTGTGGCTGGAAGGGCATCCGCTGCGTAAAACAAATGCTGGATAAGTTGGTGGTACATTCCACTGTGGCGACCCCGGATTAATAAAGGGACTAAGCCGAAAAGAAAAATGAATGAATGAATAAATTAACGAATACATATTTTTCATTTTACTATTTTGAAAAAAAAAACATTTTGTTTTTTGTATATTTATAATGTATTTTGTATGTAATTTTCCTATATTATTAATAATATTTTGCTTTTATTATCAAGAATTTATTGAATTTTATTTATTTAATTAGTTTATTTACCCTTTTGTGCAATTTAATAATCCTTGCTAAATATATGTGCATTTATTTATTTACTTACTCACTTATTTATGCACTTATTTATTTATGCATTTATTCATGAATTCTCAAAAAGATGTATATTCTTTACTGCCCTCAGACCTGATTTAACACACAGTGTTGGTTGTAACTTTTGGTATGTTTTGTTTTTTGGTTGTTTTCCCCAGATTTCTCAGTGTTTGCTGTTTTTTTAGAATAGCAATAAATCAGACACACAAAATGCATAAACTGCAGTGGTATACAATAAAACTCAATTATTCCTCACCACATCCTTTTCCAATTGTTAGTGGATCCACAATGAGTTGTTTTACAAGGAAAATGTCCCTTTCCCTTGAGAAAATAGTTGTTATACTCTAATAGGAACCAGTTGTTCAAGTCTGTCCATACAGTGCTGCACAGTATGCATACCATAAACTGAAGTGTCAATTTTGGTGTTGACCCTAATTCTGAGCCATTACATTAACAAAGGAAGCTTAGACCCAGCTTCACAAAGCTCTTCCATTAGTGAATGAGCAAAACTATTCATAAACAAGCTCATGAATGGCTCAGACAGTCAATGCCATTCATGACAACAGGCACCATTTACACGTATACGCCTAACATACATATGAAAACAGCCATCGAGATGCCTTTATCTGAATATTTGTTTAAAATAATAATTTAAAAAAAACATATTCTGCAAAGTCTATATGAGTTTAGGCTACATGATGGATTCAAATAAACTAAATCAGTATTATTATTATTTTTGATGACTGACCCCCCAAATATGGTCGCCATCATGGAATCCTAAATGTTAACAGGCATCAGTTTCTTGTATAAGACCTATTTTACCTGTAAAAATATTTGGAATATGCATAAACATTTAGAAATTATTATTATTTTTTAAAAAGTGTTTAAAATTAAAATTAAAAATTTAATTTTGTAAATTTAATCTAATTTTGTTTAATCTGACCTGTATTATTTCCTTTGTATTTTCAATTTGAAAGTAACACGTTTTTTCAGGGATATTCCACCAAATATTTTGATGTTAAAATATTTTGAATTTAATAGGGCTGCAGTCTAAAAATTACACAATTTGATAAGCAATAAAGCTCCTTCATTCGAGCAAGTGCTAATCAAAATTTCTTCTTAAAGACATTAGTGTTATATATTATGTAGTCAAATGAATATTGCTGGATTTGATGTAGTATCTGTTTAACTGTTTAAATCATATTACATTCCGTTTTACCAAAACAGCTCCCAATGACATTTGCTTCCCGCCACATTCTCTCACATCTCAAGCCAAAAAAACACGTTGCGTGGACTACCTGTTCTGATATTCTGAAATTCGTCTTTTTTGCCTTTGGTTAACAAAAGGAGCACAAGCAAAGCTTTCGTATTACTGTTTGAACCGTATTTCTAGGATAAACGCGAGGAATGAATTAATTGGTGGTGAAAAATGCCGAATTTCTACCACACGATGTCGCCACTCCCCACGTGACGCTAAACAACAGTGGAAGCGTGTTTGGTACTTCATTCAGTCAGACTCAGCACAAAACATAGTCACGATTTGACCTTCAAATATACCTAGCCTTCCATAAAGAGGTCCACATTGCTCTGTTTAACCAAATTGGAAACCTCAGCGCTGGAATAATTGTGAGAAACTTTCTCTCCGGTCTGTATTGAGTTGTGTGTGGCATCATGGGAAATGCGGTTTCAAAACAGATGACAATCCAATAATGATGGGGAGTAAGTACAGTAAATATTTACAATAGTTGATTACAATGCTAAATCGCAGGTAGTGAGAGGCAATCAATCACAGCAGACTCACAGAGAATGTTACAAAATAAACAAAGAGTGAGTGTGTTCACACTGTACAAATGGTTCCAAGTAAACCGCTGTACCTATTGTCTGTATTAAAGAAATTGTGAAATAGTTCACCCAGAATTACACACTTTCAAATATTTCCAAATTTTCTGTTGAACGCAAAGGGCTGAAGAATGTTACTAACAGGAATTGACATCCACACCTAAAATAAATAAATAGCCTATTAACATAAATGGCTACATGCGTTTAACATTCTTCATAATATCTTCTTTTGTGCTCAACATAAGAAAGAATCTCAGACCATTTAAAACACATGATAGAAAAGATGACAGATTTTAACATTTTGGGCAAACCATATGTCCCTTTAACTGTTTCAACCCCTTAATGTGGGATGGTTTTGTATTTGAAGAGTGCCATCTGAAATTTTCTTCTAAAATGAGCATCTTTCTCAACCTCTTATGTCTATGGTCAGTTATTTAACTTTAAATGCAATTAAAATAACCTATTCATTGTCATACAACTGAATTTACTGAACCCATTATATAGAGCCTGAAAAAAATGCTCATTTTAGAACAAATTTTAGGTTTTTGCAATCTCAATTCTTCATTTTTATATATATCTTGAAGAAATTCTATATATCGCTTATGAGCTATATCACATACACCACAGAGTGAGCTCAAAAGTAGTTGCAAATAAATAGTTAAATATAGTTCATGTGACACTTTAGGGTTAAAAAATGTATGTTTGAAGGTTGTCCTCATGTAGTCAGCAACACTAAATGATTTCCTTGTAATGGAAATGTGGTTGATTGTGTGTCCAGAGGGAGTGTGTTTCAGTCATGTATGTAAGCATTTGTGGCTTTAGCATGCTCAGGCAGGATCACGCCGTACAAAGCTCTCTTCAACACTCTCAAGTCTTTGTCCTTCTGCCAAAAAAGTAATAGGAGAAACAGATCTGTGGAAAGAAAAGGCCCAATGCATAAAGGTTGAAAACTCACACAACATAACTGCATGTATGGGCAAGATGGGTGGAATGACTGCAGCTCAGGTGGGCTAAACACTCTGAAAAATGCAGTCGGGTGAGATTTTAGATTAGGGCCGGGGAGGGGTTGTCGACAGGTGCTGACTCCTAGAGAGGAAACAAAAGACAGAGCAGGACTTGTTTGTGGATTCTCAAATGATCCAGGGAAGGAAAAGTGGGATGGTGAAGTTCCAAAAGGATTTGGAAATCTAGTGGTTTTGAATAGTGTTTAGCATTTTTCTAATACCATATGTGTTTATTGGTATAATAATGTTTAAGAAAAGTGGAAATTAAAAATCTTTGGTTTTAGTAATGTGACTTCTTCAATTACTAAACTTTTGTAAACACAGATGATCATATTCTGCATTATGATTTGAGATAATCCCAATGGGAATATTGAAGTTGATTCATTCATTCATTTTCTTTTCGGCTTAGTCCCTTTATTAATCCGGAATCGCCACAGCGGAATGATCCGCCAACCAGCATATTTTTACGCAGCGGATGCCCTTCCAGCCGCAACCCATCTCTGGGAAACATCCACACACACTCATTCACACTCATACACTACGGACAATTTAGCCTACCCAATTCTCCTGTATCGCATGTCTGACTTGTGGGGGAAACCGGAGCACCCGGAGGAAACCCACGCAACCACGGGGAGAACATGCAAACTCCACACAGAAATGCCAACTGACCCAGCCGAGGCTCAAACCAGCAACCTTCTTGCTGTGAGGCGAACGTGCTACCCACTAGGCCACCGTGGCGCTGGAATATTGAAGTTTAGTAGATAAAAAAGCTGAGTTCATTGAAGTGCAATTGTAATTTTTTTTTTAAATATAAGGCACAGGATGATAACTGGTTTCAAGGTTTACTACGCAGTTTGGAAAAGTCAAGGTTTTCAAACTGTCAGAATTTTTTGTTATACCGTTCCTACTGTATATGTACAGTTTTTGTGTTTTTTTGCAATTATTTTATTTAGTGTTTTTAGGGCAACAGTATCTCCAGCAGAAAAGGACCCTCCACATCAAAAGTTACAGTTTCAAAATATTTTTTTTTACATTTTTTAAAAATAAAATATATTGTGTTAAATGTAGGAAAAAGTTGTTGTTTTTACCCAGACATTTAAAAAGAACATATTTTAAGGCAGTAATCACAGTACCGTGGTATTTTTATGCAAGGTTATCATACATCACAATCTAATTTTGGCCCTTGCCCACTTGCTAGTGTAACATGATTCTATTTATATATAATTTTAAATATTTTCAAAATACTGTATTAGACATATTTGACAGGACTGAAATCACAGAATACATACATACGTCAAATAAATGAATGAATGAATGAAGATAAAACCATCTATATTGCAGAAACAATGTTCTATTTTAAATAAATATAACTTGTCTTTTCAAACGCTTCATTCAATAAAACATTACCAAAAAAAGAAGCAGCACAACACTTCATTAATAAGCACAGGAAATGTTTCTTGTGCAACACATTAGCATATGATTACTGTGAACTGTATTCACTATACTGAATGTAAATTGAATGTAAATGGATCGTGTCACACTAAAAAGTTTTAAGTACTGGCAGTATGTGGCAATATAGCTTTGAATTGAAATGTTCAAAAACAATGTCATTATATGCTAAAACAAAATCACCAATCCTTTGAATTTAATGTGTTTTTTATCAGTTTAAAATAAAAATGTATATTATATTATATTATATTATATTATATTATATTATATTATATTATATTATATTATATTATATTATATTATATTATATTATATTATATTATATTATATTATATTATATTATATTATATTATATTATATTATATTATATTATAGAAGTGTATCTGTCAGTAAATATAATTGAAATTGTGCAATTTTAAGTTTTTAATGCCAGGAAATATGTTTCTCAAGAAGACTCTTAGCAAAACAAGGAAACCATTCATTGCTCCCTGGCATGTTGATACTTGGAGAAGAAGGTTGATCCAATGTACGACCTTATTGTTTTATTTTGAGCCAACTGCCTGCCACAGTAATTTAGTGAGGCCACATAAACAGATACACATTTCTCTATATATTAATATGAAGTCTTATCCCACTTAGGATTTGTTTTTTGTGTTTAATTATAAGTGATTAAACTATAACATGCATTTTCACTTTGCTAATTTTGTATGCAATTTGATTAAATATGTCATTAGTTTTTAATATATTGGGTAAGGGTGCTGGGCGGAGATAGACAACAGGCAATTCACAGCTTTTATTTGTCTCCTCCCATAAGGCACCTGTGTTGGAAGGTCGCCTCATGCAAACAAAAGCAGAGGGCAGGGCTTGGCCTTCAACCAGCCAATAAGAAGCCGCAGAGGCATGTTGATGGAAAGCACAGAGCAGTGGAGCTCAGTGACAATTCAAACGCTGAGCGAGGAACAATTCACAACTCAACTCAGTTTCAGGAGAATTGTGCGCTGAAGATTCGGGAATGGCGGTCACTAATTTCCACTACATAACCAGGATGAGCAGTGGCTTCAAAGTGTACATCTTAGAGGGTAATTATAACTTTTTTTGTTACCTAATGCCAGTTTAAGCATATTGTGTGTGCATGGTATTGGTATTACATTTTAAATTATTAATATTATTCTGGTATGATTAGATTAATGCACAGTGCAATGGAAGAAAATGTATTGTGGCAATCATGTTATGATTTATTAATGCAGCTTAAATGCACTCTAAAAACACTGGGTTGTTTTGGCTCAATTTTGGGTCAAATATGGGCAATCCAAAATGTTGGGTTAATCTTGTAATTCAACTTTAAACTATATTTGTCTCAAAGTTTAATCAACGAAGCATTTTACAGTGTCACATCTACATAAATCAATTAATTTTGAAAGTATTCAAATAAGAAAAACACTTATTTTAAATGTCAGCTGAGATGAAGACTTGATGTGTGTTTATAACTGCAAATGAAAGAGATAGCAAGACATAACGAAAAGGATGTGGGTTTGCTTTTCTTTTTTTTTTTTTTGCCCTTTAATCTCCCCTACAAAAATATCCCTCCCTGAGGCACTAAAAATCAGTCATCAGTCAAGGTTTAAGGTGTGGTTTACACTCTATCCCCCATCCACTGTCATGCAGAGTCAAGCTGCCTTGTCACAGTCCAGCGCTCTGCAGATCTGTGAGTGTGTATAAAGGCTGTGCCAACAATGCCCCCTCATCGCCCGAGCCATTTGAGCATTTAGTGAACGTTATCCGCTTGAAGTCCGATAGCGCCTACCGCTACACTTCATTCAGTGCTGGAATACCTCAAGATGCTAATCAGCTATCAAATCAACACAGGTCCCGACTGGTCTAATATATGTGCTTGATTTGATATTGACAGACTATGAGTCTTGTTTCAGCACTTCTACAGAAAGTTAAGAGTTAGGAATGTGTGTAGCAAACGTTCAAAATCAGACAATGATAATGGTAATGGATGACTCACTACTGGAAGTTGCGCAAATCTCTAACTGTATTCTGATGTGAAATGTTGTTAGGAAATCTTCTAAAGATGCTGGGACATTTCTTAAGAGCAGCTAATGAGTCACTATTAATATTTTACACATTTTATACTTAAAATGGTAAAAAAAAGAGAGAGAAGACATCAAAACTTAAATTTAAAAAGTATTTCTACCATGCTTTATAATTGATTAACTAGTCATTTAAAATCAATCTCAGGATGTCAAATAGCATATGCATGTTTCATAAATGTTTCAACTTAAACCTGGTTTAAAATGACACCTCAATATGTTGTGAATACATACATCATTTGTACATGATTTTTTTTCTTTCTTTATTATTTTATTTATTATATGTAAGAAAACTGTGTCTAAAAGTTGTCAGAATTGTGCAAATATGTTTTTACAATGTTTATAATCAGCCAGGTTCAAATGGTTATTCCAACACTTGTATTTAGCATACCTATTATAATATTGTAAATATCATTTTAACATAATTAAAAATAAATGCTAATCATGCTAAATTATATTAATTAAAATACAAATATATAAATAATCTGTGCTGATTTATATTTAAATATATATTTATTATACATTTAATATATTTTTATATTTTTAATATTTATATTTATTATTTTTAATAATTTAAAACCAATCTAAATTGAAATTATACAATTAATATTTCAATATAAATATTAAAAACCTCAATATAAATTCTATTTAAATATTAAATACGTGTTTATAGATATATACAATATATATATAGGAAATGTTGTAAATGAAAACAAAGGATAAAGGATGTGTGCATAAAGTAGCTTAAAATTTTGCACTCTGTAAATAATCTGCAAAATAATAGTTATTTCATTATTTATCATTAAAAAAATAATAATAATCAAATCCAGCATAACACATAATTTAGAGACTAAAAGTTGAGCTCTTAATAAGTATTTTCAGTCTCAGCAGATACACTGTGACAATAATGGCAACCTTTGCATGACACTGTTGACGATATTAGCATGTGAATGCCAAAGTGTATTTCAGTTTGGATTAGGCTGTTACTATCGTTATGTTGGGTAAACACGCTGTGAACCACATGCTTTAACCTACAAAGCCTGTTTTGCCCCTCAACGCAGTGTGAACAACAAGCCAGCGATATCATCATTTGTTTTTTCACTGATGTCGTCGTTTTTTTCTCTCTCTCTTTTTTTGGCTCGTCTGTTTTCCAAATGTGAATGACATTTACCGTTAGCGGTGAATCAGCTGGGTAGTTCTCCAGTAATACTCACAGAGCCGGTCGAGCTCGCTCTGCCACTTAACGGAGTTTACATTTAACGGTGGCCCGACAACGTTTTTTCCCACAATTAAGATACACACGCAGTGATGCAATTCCAAGGATTAAGAGTTAGTTGTTTACTTGTTTGCCACACCTTTTCACAAGCAAGCGAGTCGGTGACTGGCAGTGACCGTGTGAGCGCCCTGAAGCGATGCCATTCATCATAACTGAAGTCACACGCTCATCTTTTCACAGGACAGCCCAATCTGAGGAGCGAAGACAGATTCCGACACATGACCAGCGACAGAGTGCGCATGCGCCCCGCACATCCCATGAAGCGCAAACACAGTTCAGACAGAGGACGGACGCTTGAGGAGAGGTAAATTAATGACCGTCCAGCACAGATAGGCTGCAGTGAAGTAATGATGCACCCGTATTTATTTATTTTTAACATTTTATGACTGATTCAAATAGGCTACCTATTTTTTGAAATATTTTTAAAAATATTTTTTTTCAAATTAGATTGTATAATTTCAAAACAAAGCAGAAAGATTATGGTTTGACTTTAGCTTTGTGAAAATACGCTACACTGACATATAGCCGATTACAACAAAAACAGTCGACAGGCTGAATAAAAATGCAAACTCTCTCTCTGCCAGTAGGTGGCGCGTAGAGAAGAACAAGAATAAAACTATTTTTTCTAGTTAGTGGTGATAGCACAGAACCTGCGCGTCCATAGAGGCGACCCAGGTTGCTGCCTAGGGTGGCAGATTATTGAGGGTGTGGTCGCGACATAGCCCCACCACCCCCAAAATATAAAAAAAAATGTAAAATATCATCTGAACTTTTCTGAAGACAGTGGGTTCCCTTTATAGATTCTTTCTAATAAATAACATTCTATTCACTAGTTAAGCTTTGCCATATGGAAAACAATTTCCAGGTCCAATCCTTTACTCATTTGAATTGAGAAAACGTAATTTCAATAGACGTTTATGACAACGGTTTAGTCATATCACACATTAAAGACAATCTTTGACAGACTTGCTGCTTCCCAGTCACTAACAGTTAGCCGTTTATAACAGATGAATCACCTTATGTCTGACATTCTGATATTAGGCACGAGACATTTATAAAAGACGAATCACTTCATGTCTGACATTCTGCACGGATATAAACATTATGATCATGATTTTCAATAGTGTAACACTTTGCATATTTTAGTACCATTTTGTATTGGCTTTCAACATTTGATACAGTGTATAGACCTAGAAACTGTGACACGTGACGCTTTATACAATAAAGTTTAGTTTGGTCATTCATTCTTGAACTTTGTGTTTCAGAAGAGAGAGGGCCCTCAGTAAGTGTGTGGCCAACAGTGCCCGCAGGTCATCTGGGTTCAGTATTCCTGAAAGCCCCACATCCACATGGAGCCCAACGGCGAGCCCCACTCACCTGATCCCCAGCCCAGTGTTCTCCAGCCCAGTCATGGACGAGCCTCTGGCCCTGATCAAGAAACCACGGCCCGAACCAGAGAAAACAGAGAGCCAAAACAAAGCCACAACACAAATACAGGTGATAATGACTACTCCTATTATTATATTAATTATATTATATACAGTAGTTAACATTTGAAGTGGATCATCACCTTTCCTCAAAGTTCACCAACTGTTCTACCAACTATTGAACAGCATCCATATGATTAATATATTAATATTTCAATACTAACAAAAACATATTGAAACGTACGATAGATATAATCAAGCTCTGTATATTCTGTTGGAATTATATATATGATTATATTGATTATATATGATTTTATGATCACTACAAATAATATTAATAGTATTAATATTGTACCAAAGTCTGTACATATTACCAGGCAGTGTTCAAAACTACACACTAATCCATAATAAAAGACCAATTTGTGTCCTCTCATCCCCTCCATCATCAATACTTGCTGAATGACACATTTGGTGTATTAAACGTCCACCGCTGAGAATCTGTCCCGAGGCCACAGCAGCCTGCTCATCCTCACTCTCCATCTCAGACACAACACTTCTGTGTTCCTGAGAGAGAGGCTCTTTAGACAGGCCTCTGCCTGCCTCAGATATGCAATCCAGCCGGATTCAGGGAGAAAATGTGAGCAATGGGTGGAGGAATGTTGTCAACAAGTCTCAACACACCACACCAGTGCTGTTGTTGACCTGATAGTGGCATCAGGGCTGATGGAGAAATTGTCTTAAACCGCAAGCTACCCATCCATTTTATTCATTTGCCATGCGGAAAGCTCACTTATCCAGTCTTTTTTTCTACGCCCCATCATGCTTTGCTTCAATTATACGAGTAAATTCAGTTAAACAGTAAACAGTGAAGTGTTTTAAAAACTGGTTACATAGAGGTGTCATTATTCTCCTCATAGTTCATCCATCCAATATTAGAAGGTAACCTATTAGAATGAACAAATTTGCTTGAGCGGATCATGAAGGACCCCCAAAACTCAAGATGAGTCTATCTACTGCATAAAGGTATAGGTATATATTGAATTTCACTGGAACACTTTAAAATAAGGTTCCATAAGTTATTGTTAGTTTATGTAATTACTAACATGAATGCAAAATAAACAATACATTTATTTCAGGATTTATTCTTCTTGTTGATGTTAGTAAATGAAAATATAGTCATTCAAAATAATCTATGTTAACTCACAGTGCATTAAATAATGTTAGCTTTGGATTTTAATTATACAATAGTAAATGTTAAATGATGATCACTAAATGTGGTATAATTATTGTTCATTTTTAGTTCATGTTAAGAAATACATTAGCTGAAATGAACCTTATTGTATATTGTACTGTAGGAAATACAAAGTGAAACTAATGTGGAGGAACATACTAATGTCACAAAAAAATATCAAGCACAACATTATTTTCATGACAAAACAAAAATAAAGCACAAATCCAAAAGCACCTCTCATTGAGTTTTCATTATGTTTAGGCATTATTTGTGGCACAGTCTTACACTGTAAAATATTAGTGAAATATTAATAAAGATTAGTAAACCTGATGCCTTAAAATCATTAAATAAATACACTAAATCTATAAAAAATTAAGTTAAGTCAACTAAACAGTCAGCTTAAGATACAACGGATTTACTTAAATTGTCGTTTTCATTGCAGGTTTCACATCAAAAGCTAAATTAAGCATTTGCACGAGTAGATTACGTACAAACTCAATGCAAATGTGTAAATATAGGTGAACTTCTGGAGATTTCACGTGAGATTTTCCCAAACAGAAAGTGTAAACTATCATTTGAAGCGCAATAAGCAGAAAGAGGTGGATTGACATACAATGAAATGTGTCCACAAAAAATGATCTTACCTTCTCTTGTCTCTTTCAGATGCGGCCATCTGTCATCACTTGCGTCTCTTCTGCGTCAAGGTCAACAAAGCAAGACTGCTGCGATCACTCAACTGGTAAGTACAAAGATGCGCATAATCCTGGCGCTCATCCTTTAACAAGCCCATACAGATGTCTGCTCATCGGAGTGAATATTTCATACGCACCTTCATCTGATTGTATCTCCACAGCTGTAAGCCAGCACAGTTATGACCACGTCGAAGAGCATTTCCAGAGGAGCCTCGGCATCAACTACCACAGAGCCGCGTCCATCAGCGTGTCTGTAGACGACCATTTCGCCAAGGCGTTGGGCGATAAATGGCTCCAGCTCAAAGCTTCATCTTCATCCTGTCATTCATCCTCTTCTTCATCATCTTCGTCTCCACCAAGTAGTCCAACCTTCATCCATTCGCCAGGCTACAGCCCAAAAAGGGCTCGGAAAGATTCCAGCAGTCCAACCACGACCACACCAAACTTCTGGTCTGATAAATGAAGACAGGAGAAGGAAATTAGATGTAAATATGACAATGGACTAGAGGTGCATGTGTAGGCCATGCGTTTCTGCTGTATAAATCCAAAGGAGGTCGTTAGTCAAACGATAAGCAGGTTTAATTGCATTTAACCCTTCAAAGGGCATCATAACTGCCTGGTTGACCTATTTTCCATAGGGTTTTATTAAAACAAATTCCCTTAGAGTGGGGTCAGGAAAACAATTTAACCAGAAAGAGTGAATGTTAAAGGTTAAAAGGGAGATATTCAATGTCTGACTGTTTGCGGCTAATTTCATGGTAGCTAAGCATTGTTGGAGAAGCTTTGTCATTGTTTTTTGGGGTTTTTGTTGACTGTAATTGCACTGATTTTTGCTAGTTACATTTCATTCAAGCTTTCTTCTGACAATACGTGTGTATTTATACGAGACACTGTACATGGACTGTTTAAACTAAAAGGAGCACTGAGCAAAACACACCAACACGTTACTTGGTCAGAAAGTTTCACGTTTTTACATTTGAAATCAATACTTGAGAAAAAAAGAGGTGGGTTACTGTTTGGCATCACTGTATGGGCTATTGCTGTTCATTTCAATGCCTGTGTAAATTTCAATCTTTTTATACTACTGTACATATTTGTAATAAATGCTTTTTTTAAAAATGAATTTGTTGTACTGTTTTTGTGAATACTTGTGAAAACAAACCGAAAATGTGATCTTTATTTGTAAACACTGACTGAAAAGGCACAAATTTGAAGATTAATTTGTTTTTAATGGATGTTCCCTTATGGGAAAATGAAAGTGAAAGTTTCCACAAAAAAGTAAGAAAAAACATTGACAGGATTAAACATTGATAGCATCAACACAAGAAATGCTTATTGAGTCAGTTAGACATTCTTATAAAACGAACTAATGAACATTCAGCTTTGCCATTACAGAAATAAATGACGTTATAGAGTACACTGCCTGACAAAAGTCTTGTCGTCGATCCCAACTGTAAGAGCAACAAATAAAAACTTGACTAGTTGATCAATTGGAAAAGTGGCAGAAGGTAGATTTTTCTGATAAATCATCTGTTGAACTTCTTCCCAATCATCACAAATACAGCAGACGACCTATTAGAACGCACATGGACCCAAGATTCTCACAGAAATTTGGTGAAGAAAGATCATGGTTTGGGGTTACATTCAGTATGGGGGCATGCAAGAGATCTGCAGAGTAGATGGCAACATCAACAGCCTGAGGTTATCAGGACATTTGTGCTGTCCATTACATTACAAACCACAGGAGATCAAATTCTTCAGCAGGATAGCGCTCCTTCTCATACTTCAACCTTCACATCAAAGTTCCTGAAAGCAAAGAAGGTCAAGGTGCTCCAGGATTGACCAGCCCAGTAACCAGACATGAACATTAATGAGCATGTCTTGGATAGGATGAAGGAGAAGGCATTGAAGATTAATCCAATGATTCTTGATGAAATTGATGGGAGTCCTGCAAGAACCCTTTCTTTGCCATTCCAGTTGACTTTATTAATAAGTTATTTGAGTCAATGCAGAGATGTGTGGATGCAGTCGTCCAAGCTCATGGGAGTCATACACAATTTTAATTCTTTTTCCACTGCAGCATGACACTATATTCTTTACTGTACATTATTTCTGTTAAGTGAGGAGACTTTTGTCTAAGCAAAGTCAGACCTTACTGTCCTAATTAAATAATTAAAAATTAAGTCATTATCATATTTTATTTTCGTAAAATAAGCCTAATCTTTGACTTTCATATGAGCCACTTCTGATACCAAATTAATTTATTATTTGTTGTTCCTAAAGCTTGGATAGGCAACAAGACTTTTGTCAGGTAGTGTATACTAAAATATAAAATGCTCATTTAAACTAGTAAACACGTTTCACAAAAGTCCCATTTTTGTGGCATTTTATACGTGTTTACAAATAAGTGTAACCTTGGTGAAAAAAGAATAATAATCTTTCATCAAAAACTTGCTCACTTGAATCTCAATACAGTCCTCATTTAATCTTCAGAATTTAAGAGCTAAGAATATTAATATGATATTGTTTTTTTTCCCTGAGACCAGTGACTCTGAAACAACCTGCTGAGCGAGTGAAAGGAAATATTTTTTTTTATTATTTGCACTTCTTTTAAAAATGTGTAATCGATTGTCATAATTATAATATAGTTGAATGAAAATCAATTAGCCCTGGTGATTTTTACATTTTTTATTTAAATCATTTTGTTGGGCTGGAATAAAGCCGTTTGTAAATAAATTATTTTTTATATAAATATTAGCACTCAAGATTTTTTCATGGTTTCACAGAACAAACCATCATTAACCTAACTTGCCTAATTAACCTAACTCAGTTAAACCTAATCAAACAAACATTTAAAGCGCACTTAAAGCTAAATACACTCAAAATAATGATCACCGCTGCTTGTTCAAACTACTTATTTAAAATGAGCTGAAGCAACACAATTCTTGTAATTTCTTTGGCCAATTTATTTGTTTTATGTACAGTCCACTTAAATTTGTAAACCATTAAATTAACTTAAGCGTTTTGTGTTGGGACAACATGAAGGAATTGTGATGGTCCAACTACCTGGTTAGGGGATTTGTAGATCCCAGCATGCTTTGCGTGGCATTAAATTAAGAGAGGGAAACGTTGACAATAAAAGTCATTTTAGGAGTTTAAAGTTAATCGAAAGACTTGTTAGAGTTTAATCTTTAAAGTTTAAAGTTTGAAGATTTAGAAGATTTTCATGTAATTCGATTCAATTCAATTCACCTTTATTTGTAGCGCTTTTACAATGTAGATTGTGTCAAAGCAGCTTCACATAGAAGGTTATAGTATAATGCTTTGAGTTTTGAGATTACCACCTTGCAGAAGACCCCTTGCTTTGGGGTGTTGGCAGCTTAATTAGCAAAAATGCAGATTGTTGCTTTGCTTAGTGTGCAATAACTGTCCTAAAATGAGTTCTGAGATCAGTCTCAATAAACTGATTATGTAACACATAAAATATGCTTAAAATGGCTTTTATTTTATTTAGGATGAGACTTTGAAATATACGACACATAATAGACATGCATGATATTATCAGACCTTCGAGTTTAAGTTAAATAAAAATACAAAAGAATTCAAACATTTAACTGAAAAAATCAAGTTGGACCAACTCAACTGCATTTAACTGTGTAAATATATAAATATATATTTATTTAGTTGACGCTAAACAAATTTATTGGATGGAAATCCTGCCCTCAATTAAATTGAGTTCATCCAATGAGTTATTTTTTGAGTGCACCAGTATCTTGCAAAATAACTGAAATATTATGTACTGTCATCATGGCAAAGGCAAAAGAAATCAAGTAATCATTTAAAATATTGTTTAAAAAGGTATTAAAAATAAGTTTCCTTAGACTTTTTCGTTTTTCAAACGCACAGCAGTTAATTTTCTTTCTCCAGCTTAAATCAATAGAGCGTGATGTTGTATGTTTATGTAAATGATCGTTATGGGAGGGTAAAATAGCCTATTATAATAAAAACACTTGTGTCATCATTTCAGAAGCCAGATTCAAGTAGTGCATTTACCAGTATTTCCACATGAGCCTACCTCGCCAGCAGCTAAATCATAAATAGACTTGACCTCACATTGTTTACGATAAATAGGAAAGGGTTGGAAAACAACATCCATGCATGCTAATAAAAAAAATAACACATCAACTGCCAGTTAGATCAGATGCAAAACGTGTCAATCATCAGATCGGGTTCGAGAAGCTGAGGAACAGGTTTGAATGGAGATTTGCTGGCACAAAGGAATAGAGTAAAAGCCATTGAGCGGAGTTCAAAGAAGTCTTGCTGTTGCCAAAAACCCTGCCTTTTCTAGTGTGTTGCAGGCTTGACCGGCCTCACGCGGGGCAGAGTCTAGTGTTTCTCAGAGAATAAAGTGACTCAGATGTGGAGGTGTCGCGGTAACATGATGTCCTGCTGGAATGTGGACACCTCAAGGCAGCTTTAACTCACATGAAAGGCTGCTATACATGACATCATTCTCTTTTGCAGAGCAGATCCATGTCAAATCTAACCAGCAAGATTGACAATATTATGTTACTTCATACTTTTAGGTGCAAATAGTGTGTGTTTTAGGTAAGACTTTAAAAAAGGAATTAATGTTTGTTAATGTTTGTTAAAGGGGAGAATATTCTGTCATCATTTGCTCACCCTTCACTTGTTCCAAACCTGTTTGACGTTCGTCTTCTGTTGAACACAAAAGATGTTTTGAAGAAAGCTGAAAACCTGTAACCATCGACTTCCACAGTATTTGTTTTTCCTTGTCAATAAACTTACAGGCTTTCAGCTTTCTTCAAAATATCTTTTTTTGGGTGAACTGTCCCTTTAATGCATGGGATATGGGATGGTTTACTGGGTTAATTTACTATCCAGCGGGGGAGGAAGGTGACTTTGTACTTTAGTAGAACATTAAAGAAGAGTTTTAGCTGAAACAGAGGTGCAAGTCAATGATTGTTAGCATATAGGGAGTCAAAAACATATAGAAGCAAAACTAAATGAAAGTCCAAGGCTCCTGAGGATATACTGAGCTCTTCTGATGCAGAATGATCAGTCTTTGCAAAGAACTGAACATTATAGACCTTTAATCCACAGCCTAAAAACAATAGAGGGTGTCTTGAGCATGTTCTTGGCAGTCTGGAGCTCATGCTTCTATCATATACTGATGTGTATCATGTTTTTATATGGAAACTTGCAGCATTCCAGATAAGCAGAAGTAAACCGCTTTGCACATACTGATTGATCTGCTTCATAAGGCCTCAGCATTTTGCCAGGAGTCAGAGACATTCATTTAGTTTTGCCTGAATGTATTTTTTGATTCTCAAAGTGGTGTAAATTGTTAACAAACATTAAAAAATTAAAGCACAATTAATTTAAATACATTTAATTCACTAACAACAAGCTATATATTTGCTACTATGTTAATTTAACTTATGGTTAATGATAATGAAAATATAGCTGTTCATTGTTAGATACGGCTCAGGTAAATCTGTAATAAAATACAATCAAATAATAATACTATTTTTAATTTAATTTAATTTTAATAAAAATTATTAAAACTATTGACATATTTTAGAAATCAAATAAAAAATAATAATATGAACTTTAAAACACTGCACGGCGTACAATAATACCAGCTCTTTTTTCTTTTTTATTATGTACAAATGTATGTTTTAGTTTATTAATATGCAAACAGTGGTACAAGTATTAATATACAAATAGAAAGTGTATATGTACACAAAATAACAAGGCAACAAAAAGTCCTCAACGTATTTCAGCACTTTTCCCAAATTCATATTTAGATTTATCTTTAATTTAACTACATCTTTGTCCAGGTAATCAAATTTTATTGTATTTGTAATTTTATTGTGTATTTTATGTGACGACAGGATGTCATCAATAAAAACCTTCCAATGATCCTTTAGTTTGGCTTAACTGAGATTGTTTTTGTTAAACAATTGAGATTGTTTATGTTTCCTAGAATCCAACACTTTGCCTTTCCTACAATCCATTAGGAGAAATCAAAATAGAAACTTGAAAAACCTGACAGTAGACAACTGTTGACATCACAGTGAGATGCTACAATAATGCCATAGCTCCAAAAATATGGTCTTATTTTGTATTATTTTGATGAAAGATTTTTTAACTTCATAACAAATTGTTGATATATAGTCTTTGTTCTTCTCTTTTGTCTTCTTCATTTTTTCTAGAGAAACAAAAACTATTTGTAAAAAAAACCAAGTAAATCTGATTGTCTCAAAGAAATAATTGAAACAATAGCACTGTAACTGCCACCAATTGCTGTATGCTTAAAACCACTAGTTGTTAAAATGTATGTATTTATATGCACATGCTGTTTTTATATGCAAAACATTATCTTTATTACATTTTAACATTATATGTTTATTATATTATAACAATATATCACTGTGTTATCCCACTATCTTCACAAATACATTCTAGAGTCATGGAATTATTATTTTTAGTCATCTACTATGATCCTGAATGACCACAGACAAAAAACTCAACCCACCATAATGACATTTAGTGTCTCTCTACCTGTTTGCCATCCATAAATTGCCTTTTTGTATCCATTGTGGCTAAAAATGATTACCTCTATTTCAGTGGATGAAAGGCATTGTCTCTAGCAATATAAGCTGCCCAAAAATAACAGAGCAAACCTAAAGAAACTGGAGCACCCACGTGAAACCCACGTGAACACGGGAAGAAGACGTAAACTCAGAAATGCCAGCAGGCCCAGCCAATAGCACAAATGATATCAGGATATCTCTAAACATGTCTTTAAGGACGTTTTGTCTTGAAAATGTTAACTTAATATACATATTTTCGTATGTACACACGAAATGTTTTTGTGTTTCGTACACACACAAAAACAAAATTCGAAAATTAGTCTTTATTATTATTTCATGATGATTGAAGCTGAATCATATATTCAGCTTCAATCATCATGAAATAATAATAAAGACTAATTTTCGAATTTTGTTTTTGTGTGTGTTTGTTGTGAGTTAAATAAGCGACTGTATGAAACGAGTATTTTCCATTTTATTTGTAATGTGCTATTTAAAAATATATGTGCTTCGTATGTGTATATACATTCGCAAATATATACATTAATTTCTGTTTTTGTATATACACAATATTTATGCACTGTACACATATATATTATGTAAACATAAGCTTTTATTTTGGATGTGATTAATCTTTTGCCAGCACTAAAAAATATAATTCTGTGTCCTTATGTTCAGTTATAAAAAGGCATAACATTCTTAAAACGCTGATGTTCTTTTTGTGACACATTTTAAACATAACAAAACATTTTAATTAAATTCATTTTTATTTCTATAGTGCTTTTACAATGTATAGATTGTGTCAAAGCAGCTTAACAGAAGTTCTGGTAAATTGAAATTGTGTTAGTCCAGTTTTCAGACCTTTCAGAATTTAATTCAGTTCAGTTCGGTTCAGTTCAGTTCAGTTCAGTTCAGTTCAGTTCAGTTCGGTTCAGTTCGGTTCGGTTCGGTTCAGTTCAGTTCAGTTCAGTTCAGTTCAGTTCAGTTCAGTTCGGTTCGTTTCAGTTCAGTTCAGTTCAGTTCAGTTCCGATCGGTTCAGTTTAGTTCAGTTCGGTTCGGTTCAGTTCAGTTCAGTTCAGTTCAGTTCAGATCAGATTGGTTCAGTTCAGCTCGGTTCAGTTCAGTTCAGTTCAGTTCAGATCAGTTTGGTTCAGTTCAGTTCAGTTCAGATCGGATCGGATCGGATCGGATCGGATCGGTTCAGTTCAGTTCAGTTCAGTTCAGTTCAGATTGGTTCAGTTCGGTTGTGTTCAGTTCAGTTCAGTTCAGTTCAGTGTGGTTGAAATTTTACTGCTGAAAGTCCAAACACTGAAGAGCAAATCCATAGAAGAGCAGATACAAACAAAAATCTGTTTATCTGCTTAGCAACTTGAGCTAAAATATAAAATGATGGAAAATGTCAACTCTCTTTTTATACAGTTTAGAATGTTTAAATATACCAAAAGTTGTAAACAATTTGTAAGAGAATCAAATATTCACGTTTAAGCATTTTGCATTAGTTTACATTATTAATGGATTCAGTTTACTGTAAACCCTACATTTATTGTTTAGCATTCCAATTCAGGGAAAATTAATTAAAAATGTTTGAAATGTACCCACAATTCTGGAATTATACTTATACGTATAACCATCCAGTGTTAATTTGGATTTATCTAAACAACAGGGAGCTGTAAACACATTTTATGGCCCGTTTCCACTGAGGGGTACGGTAGGGTACGGTACGGTACGATATGCTTTTAAGGCCGTTTCCACTGTTTAGTGAAAGTCAGTGACTGGGAAATGTTTTTACCCCATGGCATCTAGTCACAATTTTACAGAGAATTTAACATCTTGCTGTGTGACATGAATCATCTTTTGAATTATAACTAATCCTCAGTTCTGTGCTGTACAAAATGATGAAAGCATCATTCACTGGCAGCATGAATAAGACATCAACACCAAATCACTTTTGAAGCTGATATTTGTCACCAGTAGCATCAGCGAGCTCTTTCTGCAGCTAAAGAACCAAACGTGCATTTATTCTGTCATTTTGCCTGTGTGTAATGGAGCCCCGGCCCTGAGGCTACACATACTGTGGCTTGTCGTGGGGTGTATTTATAATTCCTCAAGCCAGAAAAAGGAGGAGGGAGGGGGTCAGCGTGGGCCGTTCTCAATTCACTATATTATCCTTCAACAATAATTGCGGTTTGAATCAGCATTTAAGATGGATCAAAAGTTTTCAGAGGAGAAGCAGGTTTTAAAAAGGCCGCACCCTGCAATCCGTGTCAAAGCATGTGTTGAAACAGATCCCGTCTGACATCAGTCATTGTACATGTTTGATTCAATTCAGGACTAGGGTGGTACTCTAAAGATGTGTATTAAAATGGGAGAAATGCACATTTAGTTACAGGTTTTTTAATCACAGTCATTAAATTTGATGGGCTCATTTCAGATTTTTGAGCATCCCTTTTGGCTCACTAGCAAGAAAAAAGTTTTTTTCTGATTTTCCAGAAGAGGAAATAAATGAGGGATTGTCAAATTTATACATATTTCTAAAAGTTAGTTCAATTTGCCAGTGGATTGCAAAAAGTAACTCTTTTTACGACATTGAATCATTGAGTCATTCACTTTATTTGTTCAAACACATTAATTCCTTCAAGAACGAAACACCAACTGCTGCATCTTTCCTATTTTTGACTGAGAATCAAACACTGTAAGAAAATGCTGGGTTCCACCCTGAACACATTCAAATTAAGTTAACTTATTATTTTTTTTTACAAATTTAAGTGGATTGAACAAAATAATTAAGTTGCCCTAACAAAATCTCAAGAATTGTGTTGCTTCAGCTCATTTTAATGAAGTAGTTTGAACAAGCAACACAAAAAATATATTTTTTGAGTGAATGTAATGATCTCTCGTTTGTCTTGCAATATTGAGCTTATGTCTTCCGATTCCAGCAGTTTGTTCCAATTCTCAGTTTATATCTCATAATTCAGTGATATTTACTATTTTTGAGTTTATATCTCCAATTAAGAGTTAACAAGCACTGAAAAAATGTTGTCTGCAAAACTGTTGCAAACAATTTATTTGTGTTTGTATTTAAACAAACAAATTAAATTTAATAATGTTCAACTTAATTTGATTGTTTAAATTCAGCCCAAATAAATTGTTTACAGCCACTTTACATAAAAAAATTAAGTAAATCCGAGGAATCAGCTTTAAATACTTTTTTCAGTGTGTAGCATTATTTTAGTTGATTTCTTACAATATATATATATATATATATATATATATATAAAGTCTACATCTTGTAATTCTGATATTATGTCTTGGAATTCAAATTTTGTATCTTGCATTTCTGATTGTTTCACCTCACAATTCACAATTCTGAGTTTAAATCAAACTATTTTGTTTATATCCTTCAATACTGAATGTATTTCCCATAACTCAGGCTTATACATTGAGTTTCACAATTCTGAGTCTATATCTTGCACTTTTTCTTGCAATTTTGATTTATACCTTGCAATTTAGTTTTTTTTCTTGTGCTTTGATTGTATATCTTACAGTTCTGACTTTTTACCCTTCAATTCACAGTTTAAATCTAACAATTCTGAGTTTGTATCTTATAATAATGAATGTATGCCTTAAAAATTAGGTTCACATCTAGCATATTTGAGTTTTAATCTCACAATTCTGAGTCTATCTATTTGAAATTTTTTGAGTTTTCAAGAGTTTTTCTTTGAATTTTGACTTCATTTCCTTCAATTCTCACTTTTATTTTTATCAGAACTGCAATATAAACAAAATTATAAGTGAAGACCGCAGGATACAAGGTCACAATTCTAACAAAAAAGAATCTGAATTGCAAGATGTTGTAAAATGTCACCCTGCAGCTGTGAGACAAACTCTCAATTCTTGGAAAATTGTACATTTTGACATAAAAAGTCGCAATTACATGATGTATTTTTCCTTCTGTTGTGAAAACAAGCTTCCACATAAACAACACCACTCTTGCTCATGCAATATTGATATATTTATTTCTATTTTGTAAACTCCTCTTGTAACCTTTATTTACAGCAAAACATAAAAGTGACTTCTTAGACCTGGTTGTCTGAATCTACCCAGCGACGCGAGCACATCCTGCTTATTTTTATTTACAGTTCAGACACAAAGTTCACAGTCAAAAGCGTTCTGATTGATGCAGACTCGACCTTTATTTGTGGTTGGAGCACTCCCTGCATTATTCCAGTAATTAAGTGTTCATGCATCTGACTCACTTCCGAAGGATTACAGTTCAAAAACACATTCAACCAAACCTTGACATTCCCACCTTCACAGGTCTGACAGACAGGTAAGTCAGCAGTCTGTGACACATCAACAGTCTGCATTTCTTCAGGCAGGCAGCATCTGTTTCAATGATGCACATTAGGAGAACGTTAGAGCTAGAGGACGCTTTCTTTTTTTTATCCCACTCTTCTTCTTTTTTTTTGGAGGGGGGAGAGAAAGCGTACCTTGCAGGCCACAGCAAGTCTTTTGTGTTACACACACATAACATATGCACACACACACACAGACATTCCTCGCTTCTGAGAAAATTGCTTTGAGTGATCCTACCAATCCTGTTTGGTGAGGGAATGGAGGGAGGGAAGGGTTGGATGAAGGAGAGAGACAGATGGAGGAAAAATGAGGAGATAGTGATAGACAATGTTTTCCTTGTGACTTGCTTGTAAAGGGTTTATTTGCATATTGAATCAGGTTTAACTGTCCAGTTTGTTTTTACCATGAAAACAGGCACTATCTGCCGTTAGGTATTTTTTAAGGAAATGATGTGGGGGAAAACAAATCTGGGGAAATGCAGGGGATTAATTCATTGATTGAATTATAGCCAGCTTTTTGCTGTAAGTTACAAAATGATGTCCTCACATGATAAATATGTGGATCTAATGTATTGTAAGACATCAAGTTCAATAGATGGTGTAATTTTTGAACATCTGATTTATCAAATTACTGATTTTGTGTAAATTTGACATACAGCTGCATATGTATAATGAAGGTGTAAATGTATAGTTTAGTCTCTCTTCGTTTTTTGTTTTGTTTTAGTGATGCTGTATTAATAAAACAAAATGTTAGATATAATATTTTCTAAAAAAAAAAGATATGTACAACAAGTTGTCTAATGATGAATGAAAATAGGGGTAGAGTTACATGTTACAATTAAATACAAAAATAATATTTTTATTCAAAAAATACTAAATTATCTATGAATTTATTTAATTGATTACCGATTACAAAGAAACAACTGAAAACTCAGTAGGTGGTGATGTAACATTATAAAGAAACTCTATGTGTCTGTACACATATAGTCCTGTCCTCCATTGTTGTTTTTTAAAAGACACAAAGCTATCTCATAAAGAAACCCTATGTGTCTGTACACATATAGTCCTGTCCTCCATTGTTGTTTTTTAAAAGACACAAAGCTATCTATCTAGCAATCTATTTCCTATCATTATGGGGATTTTTCACTGAAAACTGAAACATTTTGATGTCTAATGTGAAATGTAGTTAGTCCCTAAATGTCGCTACATGATGTCATATGTGATGTAAGCAGGTTATATCAGTCATTCATTCATTTTCTTTTCGACTTAGTCCCTTTATTAATCTGGGGTTGCCACAGCAGAATGGACCTCTTCCAGCTGCAACCCATCACTGGGAAATATCCATATACATTCATTCACACACATACACTACGGACAATTTAGTCTACCCAATTCACATAACACATGTCTTTGGACTTGTGGGGGAAACCAGAGCACCCGGAGGAAACCCACGCAACCACAGGGAGAACATGCAAACTCCACACAAAAAATTCCAACTGACCCAGCCGAGGCTCGAATCAGCAACCTTCTTGCTGTGAGGCAATTGTGATACCCACTGCGCCACCGTGAGGCCTAGGTTGTAGCATACATTTATTTATTTATTTTATTTTATTTAAACAGGGACAATGTACAACATGACATGTTGTGCCAGAGTCAGCTATAAAGCTTTACATCTTTAGTTATAATATATAAACAAGTTTATATATTATATAAAATAATATCCAATATTATATAATAATAATAATAATAATAATAATAATAATAATAATAAATAAATAAAATAAGAATAATAACAATAATAATAATACATTAAATTTGTTTCCTTTTTATACAGACAAATTGACCAAATTGAAACATTTTGAGGTTTCTGTTTGCGAACAAAGTGGTCCAACACT
This sequence comes from Danio albolineatus, assembly GCA_903798035.1. Classification (NCBI taxonomy): domain Eukaryota; kingdom Metazoa; phylum Chordata; class Actinopteri; order Cypriniformes; family Danionidae; genus Danio; species Danio albolineatus. Next base: position 9,636,719 of record CAIGQQ010026963.1, on the reverse strand, counting down.
GTTCTCAATCACAAAACTTGCTCACAAGACTTTGCTGTTGTGTGATTTCATAACAGATAACTATTTAATAAAATGATAACAAGAGAGAAAAATCCTTCAGATCATTGAAAAATTTACTTTGTTGAAACTTCTTGTCATGCAATATTAATAAAATTTACAGGAACACTGAGAACAATCGTTATATTTGGCTACAATATTCCAAATAACCCTGAGCTTATTAAATTTTATCACTCATTATCCTAACCCTCCCAGAAAATTTACATAAATATACACGTTATTTCATACTTATTTGAAACCCTTTCAATAATTGGCCTACATTTTTACATTTTCCTCATAAGACATCTTGGTGTTTCTCATAACGTATAAAGTAAGATATTAGATGTTTTACTAACCTAATGATGCATTTGTCCTAGCACCGCTGTAATAATAGCATAGAACTGTACGTTCCTGGAAGCAGAGGTAGAGAAATAATAAATAATTATAATGATGTATTTGTGTTTTACTGGCATCTAGTGGTCATTGGTTGACTAGGCCCAACAAATAAAAACAAATCATCTCAATGTAGAAGTGAGGGGGGACTTGAAGCCATAGACTTTTTTAGATCTATGCATTTAAATTGGCTAAGAATAAATTAATAAATGTCTATTAAACCCAGATTCAATATGTTTTTTCATTCCTAATTACACGGTTAATTAAATTGGTGGTCTCCCATTTATTTCAAAATGTAATTTCTTGTATTGTAAACTTCTGGTTAAATTAGCCAATTTTCATCAGCAGGATCTTCTTGCATAGAAGTTCTCACCACACAGTGAAATAATATGGATATAACTGTTAGAAATAAATCTGTTTTTTATATACTAACTGTTTTGATATTCCCTGATCCCTTTAAAGAATATAATACTCTTTTTAGAGCTATCCCCACAGGTTTAATGCATCTAGACAAAAATCATATTCAATACAATACAAAAAATATGAAGGAATCAGCATTATTGCTGAAAACGTAATATTAAGCATATATTCATTTATTGAATCAATTTGTATACACATAAATCAAAAGAATTTATCTTCAACTTTTTTTATCTTGTTTGGGAATTTTATTTATACATAAACAAAAAGGCATGGCTTTAATCCCTACTTTTCAACATTTTCTGACTGAAGTTGACTCACTGCTCAAATCTTTCCATATGTTTAATAACAAATAAGTGTGTCAGATTTTGTGTACTATATGAAAAACCGTTGTCTATTGACTCTGATTTGATTTAGCTTTCCTGTAAAGCTCTTAACTGATTTATTTTCATACATTTTTATACAATTGTAACTTACCCCCCTCTTTGTTTTTGTAGTCTTTTTCTTTTCTGCAGTTAATGTAGCTTGTATTTTCCCTCTTTTGTATCTCTCTTATATTGATTTCCTGATTGTGGTTGTATATTTTCATTCATGAATAAAAAAATTGTAAAAATCAGTGAAAAACTGGGAGGGTTTCACTTACGTGGTTAAATATCTGAATGTAATAGCCAAAATGTTGTAGATTCGGACTTTACAAAGAAGTACCAGTCACCATTGTGTCAACAATCAAGAAAAAAAAAAATACAAACACTAAATTTAAAAAGTATTGAAATATAAATAAATCATGTTTCTTGATTTATCTGAATGATTGAAACTTTACTGATTTATCTGAAATATATTAAAAATGTCAGTTGATGACCTCCAAAATAAAGGAGCAAACACACTTGCAGTGTTTTGATTAATAATTTTATAAAATGTGGTTATAAAATGTGGTTGATTCTATATTGATTCTCATAAGCTGTGAAATCTGTGAAAACTGACTATTCATTGTTTGCATTTTTAAATAGATTAGTTTTGATACCTGAAATCAAGTTTTATATAGAGTTTTATACACAGCTCTGTGTCTTTTAATTTCTCTTCACTTGTTCATTTTTTTGTGAACCAATGATTACGAACCATTTTTAAAAACATCATCATTTGTATTAAATATTTGTTAAACTAATTAGTAAATATATTCCAAAAATAACTGTTTTATTATTAATGAATATTTTATATTAACTTAATTGAATCAAGAATTGAGTCAGTGTAAATTCAGTGTAATCTAAATGAAATGGAACAGAATTTAAATAAAATTAACTATATAAATCTATACCAAGCCCTGCTTGCATTTATTGTTTGTATTGCATATAAAACCACTTTGTAAACGTTATTAGATGTAGCCCCATCAAAAATGGAACACCATTACTTTGATTCATTTACATACATGCATTAAATCAATAAATAATAATATATAAACACAATGTATGATGGTCAAATGAACATTTGGTAAAATCTATAAACTGTTATTTACTTTTTACAAAAACCAAACTGCTAACATGTTTTAAATCTGCTTTGAAAAAAAGGGAAGTAGAAAATTAGAACCAAAATCTGAGCTATTTACAATATTATACATTCTGCAGTGAAAAAAAAATATTGACTGCAATGTGTTTTCAGGAGTGATGTTTGAGGAGCTTTCTGGTTGGTGTTGATGGATAAGTTGGCAGCAGTGACTCGAGGGAATGGGTTTGCTTTGCCTCAGGCAGGCACTAACATGTTCTTGGCTTATGATTGCAAACCTGTGTAAACTATTGTTAAAATAGACTTGTTTATGTGCAGGGAAAAAAAGTACCCAACTGTATGTTTCACCTTAATTATTATCTCTAAACATAAGGCTGTTTCGATCTTTCTTAATTAAAGCGTCTCCAGCATCACGTTAACAAGATGTCAAGGTAAAAGAAAACATCTAGCACCATCTATTTAGCAGTCGCCTATTGTGAAATGACAAATTCTAAACAAATGCACTAAAATGCATGAAACCTCCTGCTGTATTTGGTGAAATGTCATTGCACCCTATAATGCAAAGACTGATTTATGTGGATTCTTCTCTTTGTGTTTATAGTCCAAGCCTCCCACTGCTGTTTACATGTCATTATCTGTTATTTCATAAAGTGATGTTTTCAGCAGAGGCGGAAAGTATTTTAAAATAATCTCTTATTTACCCTTTCACGTGATATCTTGCATTTCTCAGTCATTTTTAGCTCCCCATTCTGAGCTTCATCTGTACAATTATAGAAGCAGGCTTTGTAAAATTGCATGTAATTGATGGTTATTTCGGGTGTGGTGATTTGTTCAGTCATTGTATCAATGTCGTTTTGGGCCGTTGCATTGTGTCAATAATCAGGCTTTATGAGTCACATGTAAACCTCCTGTACAACTGACTTATCACTTAATTTGCATCTGCATTTCCTTAAAGAAACACTCCACTTTTAAATAGGCTCATTTTAGTGCTCTAGAGTTATTGAATCCATTCAGTCTGGTGGTCTTTTAACTTCATTGAATTGGATTAGAGTTTTAGCATATCACTCAAAAATTACCAAAGAGTTTTGATCATTTTCCTGTAAAGTTTGACTCTTCTGTAGCTACATCGAGTATTAAGACTGACAGAAAATGAAAAGCTTTCCAGGTTGATAGCTAGAAACTATACACTCTCATTTGAGCGTAATAATCATGGAACTTTGCTGCCATACCATACCATGTCAATGATATTGATATTACAATGACATTATTTTGTATTGAGTCTATTTCCAAAAAAGTGGAGTTATCTTTTAAAGCATAACAAAAATGTGAATATAAATGACAATTTTGTTAAAGGGCACATGAGAAATATGTTGATTATGTGCTATCTGAATTATCCTAACAGGAGTAAAATCATTTTTAAGCATATTTCATAAGTTACATATATTCTGAAGCACTTTGTAGAAACTGCCAACCTGATTTTAACAAGTAGGACATGTTCCTATGTTAATCCTGAAGCAACAATCCAGTCGGCCAGTCAGAATGAAGGTATACGTTTACCGTTTATGTTAAGTTTAGGCTTACGGTTATGTTTATGCACTTCTACATGATTATAATCCATTATTTCCCTTTCATTTTTGGGAATAATTTGCATTTATGGTTGGGTTTAGGGGTAGGGAATAGGTATGGATTACATTTTTGAACAAAAATGATGTTCCAGCATCAGCAGATGTTAATCCAGGATTGCATTGTACTTGGCATAATCATGATGTGCATACCAAAAAATTAAATGAGATTAATAATAATAAAAAAATAACTGATAAAATTAAAAACTGCATTCAGGACAGATTTATCCTAATTGTAGGTGTTAATCTAAGGCACTTGATGGTTAAGTGCTTAATTATCTGACAAACCCGGTTGAAATGTCAGCCAAACTTTCCAGTTTTCAAGCATTTTGAACCATCAAAACAATAAGTGTAGCACAACTTTAATTAGAATTTGTTCTGCTTAACTATTTAATAATAATAATATAATATCATATAATATTTTTTTTTTACTGGAGACATACAGTCGAAGTCAGAATTATTAGCCCCCTTTGAATGTTTTTTTCTTTTTTAAATATTTCTCAAATTATGTTTAACAGAGCAAGGAAATTTTCACAGTTTGTCTGATAATGTTTTTTTCTTCCGGAAAAAGTCTTATTTGTTTTATTTCGGCTAGAATACAAGCAGTTTTTAATTTTTGAAAAGTCATTTTAAGGTCAATATTATTAGCCCCTTTCAGCTATTTTTGTTTTCGATTGTCTACAGAACAAACCATCGTTAAACAATAACTTGCCTATATACCCTTACCTGCCTATTCCTAATTAACCTAGTTAAGCCTTTAAATGTCACTCTAAGCCAGGGGTCACCAAACTTGTTCCTGGAGGGCCAGTGTCCTGCAGATTTTAGCTCCTACCCTAATCAAACACACCTGAACAAGCTAATCAAGGTCTTATTAGGTATACTTGAAAGTGTGTTGAGGCAAGTTGGAGCTAAAACCTGCAGGTACACCGGCCCTCCAGGACCGAGATTGGTGACCCCTGCTCTAAGCGGTATAGAAGTGTCTTGAAAAATATCCAGTCAAATATTATTTACGGCAAAGATAAAATAAGTCAGTTATTAGAAATGAGTTATTAAAACTATTATGTTTAGAAATGTGTTGAAAATATCTTCTCTCCGTTAAACAGAAATTGTGGAAAAAATTATCAGGGGGGGGGGGGGGGGGGGGGGGGGGGGGGGTAATAATTCAGGGGGCTAAAAATTCTGACTTCAACAGTATGTGACCAACTGAGTTGGCCAGTGAATACAATTGAAACAATTCAATTCTGTTCTCAGGTAAAACAATTACCTCTATTTAAAATATCAAACTTTAACACAACAGCCATTAGGGCACAAATGAGATGTGCTACATTAAAAACATATATGTAGTGTGGGCTTGGCAGCATCACCACACAGAGAAACTCACTTTACATTGATTAAATTGTGCTAAATATAAGTGAGTGTTGAAAATAAAACAGCTAATTCGGTTTTGTCTGCATTAGTCTGGTAAGTCTCATATTTACTAACATTTATTGATTATATATTAATTCATAATTATTCACTCAAAATACTCATCAGATAATTTATTATATCCTGTTGAATATCAGAGGGAATTGTAGCATGTGGCTTTAAATGCAAATGAGCTGGTTCTCCCCGCCCACTCTTCAGTCCTTTCGCTTCAGAGAAGAATAAGCTGGGTCGAACTGAACATCAAGATAAACCACAGTATTATGACAGACAGCAGCTCAGACATGAAACAGAAATCCACAGACACACACCAGAGTAAGACGGAACCAAGAAGTTTCCCAATTGTTATTTGAAGTAACTTCCACACACTTACAACGTTTGCTTTCACACACATGCTTTCAACACGTTGTGCTGTTTTGTTTGTTTACTCGTGGCAAATGTGACAGGATGAACATCAACCAGGTAAAATGCTGCTGTGTTAAGTTAATGTACAAAATAAACCTGATTTAATGTCCACATGTTGGGACTACTTTTGTGTGACTGAACCATGATCGTTTAGTTGTGTACACTATGCAGCTGTGCTAATTTCTGCAGTTATGAATTACATAGCTCAAAAAGTCTCATTCAGAATGTTATAAAAATACATCTTATACCACGTACTGCTTCTGCTTGAAGTGTAGTTAGATCACAGGTAGTAGGAATAGATCAAATCCTGTTCTGTGAAGCCTACATGATAATTAATACATGATAAAATTGCACTGCTACGTCACAAGGCAGTTGGCCTCAGAAATGCGGGGATTTGTATCCTTTAGTTTAGCACCAGGAAATAAAAAAAGAAACTTGTTGTGTTTACATCACTCCAATATGACTGTGGACACACAATACCTATAAACATTTATCTCCAAACAGCTTCCAAAAGTTGATATTAAATTCAAAGTTGATTTAATAGGTGCCCTTTAAAAAAATGTTAAAAAAAGCATCATATGGTAGGTTTTTATACGTTTTTTTTTCCAGTGACCTACATATCTATTTTATGAGTGAAAAAGTCCCAGTGTTGGGATGTTATGTAGTATGTGGTGCAGGGTTTTAGAGATCTGTGTCACCCGGTTCAGCAGCGTCCAAAACAGCTTATTTTAGCGTCTTCCCGCTCTGCGTCAGTGTGCAAACCTATTAGTGGAAGGGCTGAGCAGCCTGCAGACACATGTGGGTGAGACTCATGGCAAAACCAAACTATTTAGTCTGAAGATTCTTTTCCTGTTTTCCTACAAGTCGGGTTTAAATACAGGTTTAAGCACACGGTTTGGGGGGAAACAGAGCTGCCATTGTGAGCCTGAAAAGACAAAAATCATTTTTTATTTCATTCTGTTCTGAGAGAGAGTTGAAATGAGCAGGTTATCTGTTTAGCAAAACCAGAGGCAAATATTATGATTGAAAACTGCTTCGTAGGAGTAAGTTCAAAATGCCACAACTGATTCACAAGACTAACCGGCTGGTTAGATGTTAAGTAAAACTTGCGCTTCTCTGAATTACAAGGAAGAGTGAGAAACCTTCCATTTCAGACAAATACAACAACAGGCTCATTTAATTTAGGTCTGGCCTTGATCCAGAACCTTCTTCTGCACTTTACATGGAGCTGCCTGTGGTCTCCGCTGAGGTCAGGGTTTGTGTGGAAACAAAAAATCCTGTAGGGAAAATTCCTCACTCCCCTGTGACTGAACCAACATGTTCATGAAGTGTAAAGATATACAATGATGCCCACATTTTTCGTACATTGACAATTTTGTACATTGTTTGCTTGTTTGTTTTCCAGAAAATAGTTATTTTATTCAAGATGAATGCATTGTACTGTTATTTAAAATGTTATTTTATTAAATTTTATTTCATGTATAAGCGACATGGTGGCGCAGTAGGTAGTGCTGTCGCCTCACAGCAAGAAGGTCGCTGGTTCGAGCCTCGACTTGGTCAGTTGGCGTTTCTGTGTGGAGTTTGCATGTTCTCCCCAAGGTTGCGTGGGTTTCCTCCGGGTGCTCCGGTTTCCCCCACAGTCCAAAGACATGTGGTATAGGTGAATTGGGTAAGCTAAATTGTTCGTAGTGTATGAGTGTGAATGGATGCCCTTCCAGCTGCAACCCAGTACTGGGAAACATCCCTACACACTCATTCGCACACATGCACTATGGCAATTTAGTTTTAGTTCTTTGCATATCTTTGGACTGTGGGGGAAAGCGGAGCACCTGGTGGAAACCCACACGAACATGGGGAGAACATGCAAAATCCACACAGAAATGCCAGCTGGCCGGGACTCAAAACAGCGAGTTTCTGTGAGGCGATAGTGCTGACCACTTACTGTTTTTTTTTTAAACATTATTTTTGTTTTAATGAATTCGGCATATTTAGTACGAAGATTTTTTTTTCTGAAAAAAAAGCATTTAATTTATTTAAATATGACAGTAAATACAGTTATGTTTAATTTAGGCTATTCTTTTGAACTTTCGTTAAAGAGTCACATGGAATGACAGGAATAAAAAAATGACATTTTATAACATATGTCACAATTGAAAACCATTACGTTTTAAATGGCAATATTTTGCAATTTTACTGAAATATATAAATAAATATATATATAAGTATATAACATTTCTAAAATAGATGATCAGATGATACCACATTTGCAAACAAATTCAGCTCTCCTGCTATTTCAGCAGTGGCTGAACTGATTTCAACTCAGACCAAAGAACTAATAAAGTAAGTGCTTTAACAATATGATTGTAAATATACAGTTATTTTAACCAGAAACGAGCAAGCCATTATTTCTCCATCAAGGCTGTGGACTGAATAATATGATATAATATTCAATTTCTTGTACAGGCTAGTTGTTTTACTTCTTAAAGGTCTCAGGAAGTTAAAATAAAACATTTAATATGTTAGTTTCAGTAGTTTTAATGATATCTATTAGCTAGTGTGCTCTGAAACAGAGACAAAATGTACATTTAAAAAATACAAGCTGATATAAACATCCAAAGCTCACTGTTTCTTCCTCCTAAATGGATCAACAATTTGTTTTGACATTACCTCATACTTCAGTTTCTCATCAAATCTTATGACCAATCAAATGCTTTAATATCTGACATGCCCTGCTCTTAAAGTGCTAGTAGCCATTGACCACCAAGGACCACAGTTTCATCTGCAAATCTCTCTTTCCCTTCAAGAAGTCTGGCCGTACAGAAAGTAAAGTGTATATTTTGGTTCACTGACATGGAAGTAATCTCCTTCTCATTATGTGTTGACAGTCCCTCGGTCCAGACCCCTCTGGTTCTTCCAAATGGGGTTCAAAGTTTGGTCCAAAAATATCTGCCTCCTTCCTCATTTAAGCTGAGAAGGCTTTTTCCATATTAAATACGCCATCCATGACTTTAAAATGGTCAATTATTAGATGAAGGAAGATGTCAGCAGTCCAGTGTCCATCGTAGCATTTCGGTCTTGTCGAAGTTGCTGACGGTTACACACGTGTGTGCGGATGTTCATTATTAGTGACTGATGATAACGCAAAAGGCCATGTTCCTAAGTTTTGTGTACTAATAACTGATTAGAGATTGGTAATTTAATAAGGATTCATCCTGTTCTAAAGATGTTTTCCTTCGTTTAAGCAATTTGTCAAAATTAATAAGTACATGAGGAACATTTAGGTCTAAGATATGGGGAAAAATCAAGAAAAAAACTCAAAAAGATTTGGATTTAGGATTTGAATGAATGTGTTTGAGTTAAATATCATTTGTGTTTTGGTCTGTAAACTAATGAGGAAATATCATCCAAATTCAAAGTAAAAATGTTGTCATAAAATAAAATAAAATAAAATAAAATAAAATAAAATAAAATAAAAT
>CAIGQQ010026963.1:9614310-9627441 GCA_903798035.1 Danio albolineatus | reverse complement strand
AATAAAATAAAATAAAATAAAATAAAATAAAATAAAATAAAATAAAACAAAACAAAACAAAACAAAACAAAACAAAACAAAACAAAACAAAACAAAACAAAACAAAACAAAACAAAATAAAATAATGGTCTATTTTAAAACATGTTTATATTCATTTTTAGATGACAGAATACTAGTGTTTTACTTCAGAAGTGTTAGGAAGCAACATTTAGTGGAATAAATCTGGTTTTGAGTCACAGTAAAGGAGAGCGTTTGTTATTCGGGCAAATGATCATTTTATAAGAAAAAAATTAATAAAAGTTTAATAAATAATGAGAGTAACTGTATTAAAAATGGATGAATAAATTTGAACTTTTTCTTTTTACAATAAAACTAAACATTTTACGCAAACACATACTTTGATAAATACAGTACATCCATAGAAAATGACTTGAGATCTGATGTTTTTTATTTAAAGTCAGACATAGGTGTGTCTGTGTGTGTTTTATTTATTTATTTATTTGTTTGTTTGTTTTACATTTACTTTTGGTTATTCATTTTATTTATCGTTTATTTACTTTTTTGTACATAAACACTATGTACACTATGATAAACAGAATATGTCCTGTTTAATTCTATTTAGCAAAAAATAAAGAGTGTCATACTTTTTTCTTCATTTTTTACAGAGGACACCGACTAAAAATAATATTCAGTGTTCCAATAGTTGTATAACAAACAATAAGTCAGTCATGTCAATTATAATCATTTGATGACATATTAAAATACTGCTTTTAAAGATCACACTACAACTGCAAAATACCAATTAGTTATCTTATTAATTACCAATATATGTGTATGTATGTATGTATGGCATATTCAAATACTCAATTTAAAGATATATATATAGCCCTATCCTCGTCAGCATAAAGTTTTTTTTAATCTAAAGGTTATTTTAAAGTTAAAACCTTTTACAATCTTCTAAACGCTATCATAAAATCTTTTTGGTAGATTTTTAACAACTTTGGTTTCCAGGCCTGACATATTAAGAGGTGTCTGTAAGTGAGCTCTTATAAAACACTTATAAAACTTTATTTCATAGCCCATTGCTGTATTATTAAACCTAACTATATGATCATATTTCATAAAGATGGTTAGCACAGAGGCACATGCGTCTACATGAAACCCAGATGACGAAATATAGAGCATAATTGGTTATTTGGTGCAAACGTCTGGCTAAACATTAAAAGTCTTTGCCTTTCACAGAAGCCACAGTCTCATGATCTTGTGGAGGTGTGGTTCAGTCTCTCCTCCTTCTCTAGTATTTATATATAACAGACTGGACTGAGTCTACAGTTAGTTGAGTCCTGGAGTTAAAGGCTGAGAACTTTTAGAAACTTAGCATTCATTGATCACTGAATTTATTGACAACAACCCAGCAGAAGAAATTCAACGTATTTGGTGAGTACTTGCTTTTTGGTCTTTTTGTATTGCTTTTACATTTGAGAATGTATGATGTTAAGTGTTGCAAAATACAGTGTCAATGGTGAAATATTTTTGGACAATAGTTTAAGATTGTTCAGTCATGAAGAAATTGTTGTTTTAGAAATGTAAGCCATCAAGTGTTGTTTTTACCTCTGTATCTAATATCACCCAGACATGACCCTTAGTTAAGTGGAATGATTGCCAGTTCTGGTTATGCATAGTATTTTTATGCCTGTTAACATTGCAAAGAAGACCAGTGTGATATTCCTTTACAAAGTCAAAACAAACACCTTTGTAAAACAGTAAGCAAGTCGTTCATCTACCTAGAAGCATGTGCTTAAATGTTTGTGAAGGCGAATAATTGTTCGTATTCAGTTTCCTTTAGATCTTTTGAAAGCTCTTATGTAATAGTCTGTTAGAAAGTTGCAATCAGAATATCAAAGTGTTTTCAGGCTTATATAGAATGCCTAATGAAGCATTATTAAGCCTCTTTTTTCTCAAATGAATATGGCTTTTTGTTTTAGAAATTCCTTACTCGATTACTTACCGGCGCAGCTTAATTTCCCTTCATAAGTTTTTTTGGGGAAAAATGCATTCATTTCAGGGTCAGTAACTAATATGCATATACAAACTGCTAATAAATAACTACATACAAGAAGTTTGTTTGTCAACACACTGTTTTTGCTATAGTTATTCACCCCTGGACTACATACTAATAAGACAGTTGCAGCAAATTCTAATTTACATGCTAATATCTTGTGTTTTGAGGTTTTTAAGTAAAGTGATATAAAAACAATATGGATAATAGAGCAACAAAATAATAACAATCTGTAAATATTATACATACCTATATTATGTATACACAGCTGTGGAAAAAAAACACTTTAAAATCTACTCCGTTTATAGTTTTTTGCATTAAATCGCATATAGGGATTTGTAAAAGTTATTTTTTTGTTCTCTAGATTACTGACATTAATGCATTTTAAAAAACATGTTTTTGTTAGAAATGTTTATATTTATACAATACCAATGTTTTACATTCTGAAGAGTTCAGAAATTAGATAATATATAAAAAGTATTACTGTTAGAATGTCAGAATATATATATTATATAATAGATTGTTGAAGAAAATATTATCTTTTACAATAGATAATAGATACAAATGTAATTTTTATGAAAAATAAATAAATAAATACAATCAAATCTTGTTTTATAGACTGTATGGCCAGTGTTTCATTTACCAAAATCTTTTAATGTCTCCATGGTTTATTTTGCTCAAATCTCAATTTTTTTGCTCAAAAACCTCTAAATCAAACAATATATTAATTGTAATTGTGTGTCTCATATTGTGTTTTATAATCAAGTCATAAAGTCTCTAATTAATCCAAATGGCTCTTTCTTTTCCAGAATGTACCATCAACCACTGCTAAGATCTAGTCCATAATGGATGTCTCAGTCTGTGTAGCCACTCAAAGCCAATGCAAAACTCTTACTGATATTAGTATATGTAGCTAACAGTTGCTTTTTACTTTCTGCTACATTTTTTTTTATTTGTAGTGACTATTTGATTTTTAGCTTATTTCCTATATTACTTTGCCTATTTATTTATTTATTTATTAAGAAAATACCTCAGTAAACCAAGCCAGTTGATTCTCGGTAGGCCAGAAGTGCAGTTTCTCTCCAGAAATGGAATCCACTACATTAGCATCTCTAGCAGCTGTTAGCGTGCTAGCGGCAGGCGCACAGACAGACATGTCTGATGTCCTCTGGCTGTTGATTTTGGGATTCGTCATCGCCTTTATCCTGGCCTTCTCTGTGGGTGCCAACGATGTCGCCAACTCCTTCGGGACAGCCGTGGGTTCTGGAGTCGTGACTCTGCGCCAGGCTTGCGTCCTGGCAACCGTCTTTGAGACAGTGGGTGCCATGCTTTTGGGGGCAAAGGTCAGCGAAACCATCCGTTCGGGGATCATCGATGTTCACATGTATAATGGCTCGGAGGCTGTACTGATGGCTGGCTCCATCAGTGCCATGTTTGGTGAGTGTGTACTTGATTTAACGCTTTCAATATGTTGCAGCGCATCAGACAAATTAAGATGCTAAGAACATAGATATGCATATGTAGATGCCAACACAGATTTGACCACTTCAAAAATGGTGATGCGATTCCGCTATCTTGGAACAGACAATCTATTGTCATTCAGTTTTCCGAGATGTAGCAACATTGCTTATCTTTTTGTTGTAAGAACTGGCAAAATGTTAACTCTTATGTTAGTTAAGCAAATCAAGCGTATTTATAGATATTCATATGTGGATATAACTACACAATCAACTTGCTCATAAGTGTTTCAACACTGACTTTGACTGCTCCAATATGGCAGACAGTATCCCAGTGACAACAAATTGGCATAAAAAATCATGTCAAAGTTTGACATCCACACATTCCACTCCATTATTAATGACTCAAACTATTATAATATAAGAAAGGTTGTATTTATCGTAACGCTTCAATCAATGACAAATTTGGATTTTGTATACCTACAACGCATGTAAACTACCATGGTGTCACAAGACATTAAACTGACATCTAATATTGGCATCAATTATGGCAAAAATCAAAAACAAGACAGTCCTGTAACCGATTTTAACAGGGATGGGGGATATGGGGTTACACCAATGTTAGATGTCAATTAAATCAAATTTTAACATCAAGGTAATCAATTGACATCATTTCAGTTAGCACATTTTATGTGTTTTAGACATGTATTTTGACATCAAGGTGCCTGCTAGGCACTAAAATACAATTTAAAAATGTTTGTCTTCTATTGGGGCAACACAGTGGCTCAATGGTTAGCACTGTCGCCTCACAGCAAGAAGGTCGCTGGTTCGAGTCAAGGATGGGTCAGTTGGCATTTCTGTGTGGAGTTTGCATGTTCTCCCCGAGTTGGCATGGGTTTTCTCCGGGTGCTCTGGTTTCCCCCGCAGTCCAAGGACATGCGGTATAGGTGAATTGAATAAACTAAATTGGCCCTAGTGTTTCCCAGTACTGGGCTGCAGCTGGAAGGGCATCCACTGTGTAAAACATATGCTGGATAAGTTGGCGGTTCATTCTGCTGTGGTGACCCCTGATGAATAAAGGGACTAAGCCAAAGGTAAATGTATGAATGTCTTCTATAGGGTAAATTTAGGTTTTGTTGTTTTCAACCAGAATGTGTTGAATTAAATTAAATACAACTAGGAACCTTTGGCGTAGTCCCTGCTCTGTAAGGGGCCACCACAGAAGAATGAACTGCCAATTAGTCTGTCATATGTTTTTATGCAGCGGATTTGTTTGACATGAAGATGAAGATGAAGAAGTTGAAGTTAAAAATGAAGATGAAGTTGAAAATGAAGATGTCGTTCGCTTGTATAACACCAGTGCTACCATAGTGTATACTCAGGGTAAACGCTGGGTCTTAAAAGTCTAAAGATGTCTTAAGTTTCAAAATAAAAATTTTAGTCCTTAAAAAGTGTTAAATTGACTGAAATATTGTCTTGTAGGTCTAAAATCATTATAAATGGGTCTTAATTTTCCTTTGTGTATGTAAAGCTACCCAACCGATCAAACACGCATCCAATCACCAATCTCAATACAACTTTTAGAACAGTCTGTTGTGCCACATTTAGTTTTTAAATGTGTTTTTTTATGATGTTGATTAAAAATATATGTACATAACTCGGGTCTGCTTGTTTTTATACATTATTTCAAATATGTGGCTAAGAAATGACTAATTAGAATGATAGGCAATCATGTTACATAGGGCAAGTAAAAAAAATTCCTTATGGGCCATCAATAAATCTTTAGCGTTTAGCCCTATAGTAGTCTGAAATGTCATTTTTCATGGTAATAAAAAGGTCTTAAAACGTCTTAAATTTGACTTGATACTGCAAACAAAGAAAGACAGTGAGGTTAAATGTTGTTTTGGACAATCTTATTTTCTCAATCTTCTTCAAATCGACTTTTCGTTAAGGAGTGGATCGCCCACTCACACTCTTAAATTGATAAATAAAACCTATGAAAGACAGAAAAAGATGAACAAGCAAAACAAATGTGTGGCTCCTGAAGATATATTGAGGCCAATAAAGTGAAGCTGACCACTATTTACAATATCATTAGCTTTGATCCTTGGTGCCAGAATCCATATGCACACCAAATGTTAATTTTTGCCTGAATTGTCCCTTTAAAACCAACACACATTTAACATTTACCAGTGCGTCACACACGACATCACAGATCAGCAGAATTCAGTAAACTACGAGCATGTCACCTAGGTGTAATTTTCTCATGTTGTCGAGACTTGTGTTTGTCACGTCACGAGTGTTATGATCGTGTTCGCAGGATCTGCTGTTTGGCAGCTCGCAGCTTCCTTCTTGAAACTCCCCATCTCCGGGACGCACTGCATCGTGGGCGCCACAATCGGCTTTTCCATGGTTGCCAGAGGTCACCAAGGGGTCAAATGGCTGGAACTGCTCCGCATTGGTATGTGAAATTGAGCATTTTCTTTTTCTTTTGGAGAATTTGCATAAGCACGCTTAGTCAGATTACATATTTTATCCCTGAGTCAGTAAACGGAAAGAGAATATTTTCCCATGTGACCCCAGAAATAGCAAGTGGCAATGCTTCCCGAACATGCAGATCTCCTCGTATTATTATTCTTTCACATGACCCAAAGGAGATCTATTTATGGAGCGGAACATTTTGGACTCTTCAGACAGGAAGCATGATTAACCATGGTGACTTAAGGGGTCTTTGTTGATACTTGTCGTGCAGTCCTGAGAATATTTTAGGACGTTCAGTTTTATGATACATTGTGCATACTTATGTGGCTCATTGATTTATGTGTCTTCCAGTGGCCTCTTGGTTTCTCTCACCTCTTCTCTCTGGCATCATGTCCGCCGTTCTCTTCTACTTTGTCCGCAAGTTTATCTTGAACAAGGTAAAACAGCAAATCTGAGCTCACCTGTTGCATAATGTACCAGTGTCTGTTTTGGTGCTTCCTAATCTCTTGTTGTAGTCAACAATGAAAGAACATGCTCTTTTTTTTAATCACGTGCTAAACAACAGCATTTCCATGTGCTCTAGGATGATCCAGTGCCCAATGGTTTAAGAGCATTACCAGTTTTCTATGCTGTTACAATGGGAATCAACCTGTTCTCCATCATGTTTACTGGAGCTCCAAGTAAGCTTTTTCCTTGACTTTTTATATTTTTTAAGTAAGCAGCTCTGGGAAAAAAAGGGGAAAAGACCTTTTTATATTTATTATAGTTATTTTAGGTTATTTGCCATAAATAGGTATGTGTTGCGAGTAAAATTCTTATTTGTATTTTATAAACTATTGGTAAGGTTTCTTCAAAGTTTGAATCTATCATATAGAGCATTTATTAGCAAATAATGACAATAGGTCAGTATAAATGATGCAATATAAATAACTAAAATATGTAAATAACACACATACACACAAATATAAAACAAAACACTTTTTAAAACATAAACAAGAGAAGTGACAGTAACTTAAATAATAGTAACTTAAAACTTTTAAATAATATCTTATTTTTTAGTATCTTGATTGCTTGAATTTTAATAACATGGTATTTTATGTGTTGTGGCAGACTTAGCATTTTGAGGAACATTTTGTTCTCAAATTGTAGCTCAAAATGTACTCACATTGATAGGACTTATACAGCATGCTGAGGTCATGGTCACGTGACCTGAATGCACACATAACCCCTCCCTCATCTGTTATTAACTAACTGACCATTAATTTCACATTTACAAGTCTGGCATATTAAAGAGAGTTCACAAAAAAAACAAAAAAAATTAAATACTCAACATTTATTCACCGTCAGCAGTACCAAACCTTTCTGAATTTCTTTTTTATGCTGATCACAAAAGAAGATAATTTGAAAAATGTTAGGTCATTGAAGCCCTTGACATCCATAGTTGAAATGTCAATGGTTACATTCTTCAACATATGTATATTTTTATGTTCAACAGATAAAATGCTATTCATACAGGTTTAGTTGCACTTGAGGGTGAGAAAATCAGTAAGAAAGCTTTCATTTTGGGTGAATTTTCTCTATAAAGAGGATAGACCCTTTTGTTAACAAATACATGTGCTGTGTCCCGTTTGATATAATCTTAAATATAATTTTGGCCCAGGTTCAGCAATCTGTACTTTAAGCACACTTCAGTGGATCGTGATGTACAGAAGATAAAAAGTGTCTGCTGTGAACCAACTGTTGTCTGTTTGCTAATCAGTGGAGCACAGGACCGCCCTCTTCCCGGTTATCTGACCAGCCACGCACAGTGTTTAGTACTGTTAGTGGCTCTTCTCTTTCATAGGAATTGAAAATGAACTTATGAAATAAATAAATTCAGTGGAACGTCCTCATTTCAACCTTATTTAAAACATAGAACTGTATAACAGTTTGCTTATCTCACTACAGTTTTCAGTCAACACAAGAGACTTAACTGTAAAACACACATACACACACACACACACACATGCTATCATTGCAAATAGCAGAGCGACGTTCAAACTTTCAAATGTCTAATCCCAGATTGTTTGTACTTTTGGTTGATTTATCCACACAGTTTAAGGTTTCAACAGAAGCTGAAGTAATGCTAATGCTAATTTGCTAGTTTACAAGATCCTTTCAGGAGTAGGATTCGAGTGTTATGCCAGTAATATGTAAGTGTGGAGTACTATAGGGCACCGTGGAACATCAAGTGATTGTCTGTGTGTTTATTTTCAGTGTTGGGGTTTGATAGGATACCCTGGTGGGGAACCCTGCTAATCTCTCTGGGCTGTGCCATCCTCACTGCTCTGGTGGTCTGGTTCATTGTGTGTCCACGGTTAATGAAGAAGATGCAAAGTAAATATCGAGGTTTATGTTTAGTCAGAGAATTCTCTATGGATGGAAACTTATGTTATGAATATGAAATTTTACTGGTATAGATATAAGATATTAAGCCTTTATTGAGCAACAATACATTAAACTAAGCAGATGTAATAGTAAGAACATTCATAACTTAACAAAACTTTTATAATTCTGTTCTTTCTGAAGATATTTTTAATATGGTCACATTTTCCACGAAAATATCAAACTGTTTTCAGAATCTCAAAACAGCATGAACTCTTTTCAAGGTGACCATTCAGAAGTGTGGCTTAAACAAAATATTATTACAAATACATAATAAATTATACTTTTTTTTAGCAAGTAGACGTTAAAAAGTTTCAGTTTAGATTTCTATAATCTTTTAAAAGATTTTTATTATGAGTAAATGCTGTTCTTCTGAAGAAATAAACCCCATTTTATGTAGAACATACAAATAGAAAACTTATTTTAAGGGTTTAATACATCATTTTGTCAAGTAAAATACACCTTTGTTGAACATACTTTTTAAAAACATAAAATAAAAATCTTACCTGCTGTAAATTTTAATATATAGCTAATTCCTGGCTGAATGATAAAATATGTTTGTAAATCTTCCAAAAAAACTGCCACTTTGACTTTTTTAGTTTTTCCATGCTTACCACGATCCATAATCTGACAATGTCATTATTTCTTCAACTGTTTCCACCTTTTCAGGTCCGAATATTGCGGACACCAGTGGGACACAGCTAGTTGAGAAGAAACCGTCCTCAAATGGCCTGATGGACCATCATCCTGGCCCTCCTCGAAACTACTCTCCTGTTCCACAGACACCGCCTGCTGACAGCAACAAAGTGGCCTTCGACATTGGAGGATCGGCAGAAACCGACCTGGACAAGAAAGAGTTTGACACCAAAGATCTGGATTGTACTCATGGTCAGTCTCTTGAATTGCGCATGATCCATTAGTATTTATTTGCATACATTTCTTACTCAGAATTCTGGGCCCATATTAACAAAATATTTAATCTTACCACTAAGACTTCTCCTAAATAGCAGTAAATGTAGCAAAAACCTATTCACAAATCTGCTGAGACAATCTTTTACTGAGGAATGGAGTAAAGTCTTAAGCCAGGGGTAAGGCTTGGGTTAACCTCGTTACTATGGATGATGTCAGCGTGATTATTAACTAAGCACATGGGGATTGACTGAGGGCTCTCTGTCAGAGATTTATTTGTGGAATCTTTGCAGAACACAACATGATGTTCGCGTATTCAAATTAATGTTTTAAAATTAAATTATTACCACGTTCAAATAAAATGAAGACTTATGCCGAGTTCAGACTGCATGATTTTAGCCCTGATTTTGACTTGCCGACAGGTTTTGAGAAATCGCCGACAAATGCCTGAAATCACAGGCAAATCGGTGCTCGTGCACGCGAGTGACAATCACACAGTATGAACTATCAATGACGCGATCTGAGAGAGTTTGTCGCCGATCCCCTGTCGCCGATCCTTCTTGCAGTGTAAAAACAGCACCGACAGAACGCTAGCCCAGATAGTCATGCAGTGTTAAAACATCTGTGACCCGACTACTTTGAAAATCATGCAGTCTGAACTCCGCATTAGTGAAGAATTTTCTAAAAGTAGTTCCTTGCTTTTTATTTTATAAACAAAACTAAAACTTTATATCTCAATATCAATTTTAATATCTTTGTACATATTTAAATATATTTGAAAATATTTAAAAGCATTAAACAATATGCTTTTTAAATACAAATTTGTCCATTGTAATATATTTGTAACAATTCTAAATATATTTGAAAATATTTTAAGACATTTAAAAATAGTTTTCTTTAATTATGTTCTAAGAAAATACATGAACTAGATTTTTTTTAAATGCTTGTAAACATTTTTTAAATATATTTAGAACATATCCAAATATATTTCAATTGCCAAGTTTGTATTTTAAATGCATTTATTTACATAAATATATATTTCACAAATAGCGAAATAAACTTAAGTATGTAAACATTGAATGAAGGCAGGTTCAAAGTTTTTGCTTATTTTTTATATATATATTAGTATCATGGGTTTATATAAATGGGAATTTAGGGTATTATTTTTGTCACTACATACAGTAATTCTGAAATATTGTAAACAGCCAAATAAAATCTTTGTAGAATAAAATGTTGCATGTGATCAGGCAAATTTTGGATGAACAACCTCTGTAAAAACCTCTCGAACACAGATAAAAATTAAACTGGAAATGTAAAAAAAGATTTAGTAGACTTAAATATTGTATATAATCAGGCAAATTATGCGTGAACCACCTCTGTAAAAACCTCTAGAATACAGATATGAAAAAACTGTGACGTTTAGTTTACGTACATGAAGCTGACGTATTGTTGAAAACGCCCCTTAAACATATGTATTGTAATTGAAATCTGCCAAATTGCTAAAGTGTGACAACAGAAACACTTAAAAGACTTTTCTTCATAATAAGCTGAAAAAGCGCAACACTTTTAATATTGATAGGTGCAAAAAAATCTAGAGCTGTATAATATATCGTAAAATTATCGTTATAACGGTATATGCAATATACGTATCGCAGAAGTGTGTGATAAATTACATTTAATTTATTCATTAGTTGTTCATTAGTTGACCAATTATATTGACCTCCTGGGGCATCACGGTGGCTCAGTGGGTAGCATGATTACCTCACACCAAGAAGGTCGCTGGTTCGTGTCTCCGCTGGGTCAGTTGGCATTTCTGTGTGGAGTTGGTATGTTCTCCCCGTGTTCTCGTGGGTTTCCTCCAGGTGCTCTGGTTTCTCCCACAAGTCCAAAGACATGTGGTATAGGTGAATTGGGTGAGCTAAATTGTCTGTAGTGTATGTGTGTGAATGAGTGTGTATAGATGTTTCCAGTGACTGGTAGTTGGTGGTTCATTCCGCTGTGGCGACCCCTGATTAATAAAGGGACTAAGCCAAAAAGAAAATGAATGATCTCCCTAGTGGTTACTGTTAGTTACTGTTATTGGCTGGAGCGACCCAAAGGTGAAACCAGAGCTGAAAACAAATACTTGAATGAGCCAATCAGAGTTCAAATAAGGTTTTCACCAATAGGGTTTAAAAGACTAAATGTTTGCACCTTGACACAGTTTTTTAGCCTGAATTAGAATTTTGTTTAGAAATTAGTTAGATCTGAAAAATATCTTCATTCATTCATTCTTTTTGCTTTGGCTTAGTCCCTTTAATAATCAGGGGTCTCCACAGCGTAATGAACCGCCAACTTATCCAGCAAATGTTTTTACACAGCAGATGTAGACCACATATCTTTGGACTGTGGGGGGAAACCGGAGCACCTGGAGAAAACCCACGCGAACACGGGAGAACATTTAAACTACACAGAGATGCCAACTGACCCAGTCGTGACTCAAACCAGCGACCTTCTTGCTGCGAGACTGTGCTTACCACTGAGCAACCATGTCGCCCTGAAAAATATCTTTTACCTGTTTATTTTAATATCATTACATAAATAAATGATTTAAAAAACAGAGATAATAAAAATAGCATAGTAAAAATATTGTATTTTCCCTGTATCGTAGTATTGTGCAGCGCTACTAAAAACAATGTGCTTGCCCGCAGTGTCTGTCCTGCCTTAAACTTTAACTTGTTTCTTTTGACTCTACTAATTTTTGGCTATTTTTGCAGCTTTAAACGGCAGTGGTGGCATTGTTATCCCTGACTTGAGCGGAAACCAGTTTCACACTGTTCACAAAGACTCAGGAATCTACAAGGATCTTCTGCACAAACTTCACCTGGCCAAAGTGGGCGAATGCATGGGAGAGGCCGGAGAAAAAGAGAGACCCATCCGCCGCAACAACAGCTACACCTCCTACACCATGGCCATCTACGGCATCCACGGCTCACTGAAGGACGGAGAGGGAGGAAGCCGGACGGGACTGGATGGAGAAAAGAGGCGCTCGCGGTATGACAGCTATAACAGTTACTGCACAGCCGTGGCTGATGGTGAAGCCGCGGTGGAGGATGGAGCTCTGTCGGTGCAGATGGAGGACGAGACGCTCCGAGGAGACGTGCTGGAGGAGGACATCGACGAGCTGGAGATCGACAAGCCTGAGGTGTCCACACTCTTCCAGTTCCTGCAGATCCTCACCGCCTGCTTCGGCTCATTCGCACATGGGGGGAATGATGTTAGGTATGTGAGATGGGATTTTTCAGGTCATTTGAAACTTTAAAATAAATGTTTTCTTGGGAATTCATGTGTATTCATTTTAGGATTTGCTTCATTTAGCAAATAATTATTAGTGTTTTTTAGATGATAAAAAAGATACTAAAAATTTTCAAAACAGATTTTTTTTTACTAGTTTTGGCACAGTTTCAAGAAATTGCTATTTTTAATTAACATTTTTTAACATTTCATGGTTTAAACATTTTTACATATTCTATACTTATGCATAAATATTTGTCAAACCTTTAGTAATTATTAGTTTTATTGTTTTCATTAAATTTATTTTACTCTTAATTTTATTCAAAGTATTTTATATATTTTTTTTTATTATTTTAGGTTTATTTGTTTTATTTTTTAATAAAAAATTGTTTTTCGTTAAATCTATTTTGTTTTTTTTCAATAAATGTTTTATTTTAGAAGCTAAATGTTTAGTATTTTTTTGTTGTTTTGCTCGTATTGTGTATATATATATATATATATATATATATATGCGCATTCTTCTATGTG
>CAIGQQ010026963.1:9511066-9613910 GCA_903798035.1 Danio albolineatus | reverse complement strand
AGAGAGAGAGAGAGAGAGAGAAATAGATAGATAGCTATTTGTCATCTAACTTTTTTGTTTGTTTGATGGTTTTAGTTCACCAAGGAATGCACTAAATGTGTCAAAGCATGGCTTTTGGATTTATAATAATAGGATTTATATTTTGAATTCATGCTGTTCTAACACCTGATAAAACGTTTAAAAACATAATAAAAACCTTACTAACCCCAAGCATTAACCATAATTTCTGTCACACATTCCAACTCCTTTCTCACGTTGCTTTAATCTCTAATCTTCTCTTTATAGTCTGCAATCTCTAAACGATAACCCTACCCATTATTCTTCTGTTCCAGCAATGCGATTGGCCCTCTGGTGGCCCTCTGGCTGATCTATGACAGCGCCTCAGTGGCCCCCAGTGCTCCTACACCCATCTGGCTTCTCTTATATGGTGGAGTGGGCATCTGTACAGGACTCTGGATCTGGGGTCGCAGGGTCATTCAAACCATGGGCAAAGACCTGACACCCATCACCCCCTCCAGGTAAAAAAAAAAACACTAATACCTTCAGTAAGAACCCATAAGATGTGGGATCAGACTTCATAATTCAGTTTTATCACAGCGGTTCTCATGAGGCTTAAGAGCCCAGTTCCCACTTTTTTTTATCTTTGTTGACTTTGTAGTGTAAACAAACAGTTTAACAACACTCCCAGCCTCGTGGAAAGTCCCTCAGTAGAGAACATCTGTCTTGTCTCTTCAGTATTATGACATTTTGGCAAGGCCATACTGCTTTTTTGTCATTCAAACAGTGTTGTGCTGTGTGTAAAGATGATTACAGAGCTTATGATAATCATCATGTCTGTCTCGCAGTGGGTTTAGCATTGAGCTCGCCTCTGCTATTACTGTGGTTGTCGCTTCCAACATCGGACTCCCAGTCAGCACCACTCATTGCAAGGTGGGTTGTTTATCGGTAAATTAAATACATGCCGTTTTAAAAGGATAGCAATTCGAGTTTGCTGAACTTCAGGTCATCTAAGATGTTTGGTCACTTTTTTTCTTCAGGATTTTTAGCTGAAATTGTGATCCTTGTTGAATCATAAAATGAAACATGAGCAATAACAGTATAATACTTGTTGCTTCTGATGATACATTGAGCTGTTATGACGCAAGACTGTCAACCTCAACAATTTACAGCATTATTACCTTTGAAACACAACCTCAGTAAACAGTCATAGTGTGTTAATGACAGTCTTTAGCGAAAGCTTCCTTTGTTTAGGTGCAATTTGTTTAAGTTTTCACTTTTTACAGTGTACAAGACTTATTGGCAGACATATGAAAACAGTTTTTATTATTAATGAAATGCATAGATTTACATTTTTCACACATCATTGAGGTAATCCACCATTTATAGAAGAAAATATTTGATATATTGTTCTACATATGATATGTTGAAGCATAAACAAGCAAACAAAAATCATACTGGTTGCTTCTGGAAATACATTGAGGCCTTATGAAGCAAAACCATCAGCATATAATGTAAACTGAGCTTTATTTACAACATTATTACCTTCAAAACACAGCCTTGGCAAACAGTCCTGAGTGTGTTCATGACATTAGAAAGAGCTTCCTGTAGCATTAAGTCATAAATTAATCATTGGACAATCTTCCCAACTGAGATCGTGCACATGAATGTTGTTGTTTCATATAGGTTTCATTATCCAGGATCAGCACAAGTAACACTTTTAGAAACAACACACACATGTTCTGTGTCTTTGTTGTAAACAAATAATATCAGCTTTTGTGTGTCCCTGGTTTCAAACCACACATTTCACATTAACTTCACACCAGCATAACTGCACTGAAAACAAACAAACAAACAAACAAACATTGGTGCAGTTACTTCATCTTAAAAAAATCATTTTTTTAAACTCAATTTATTACTGAAAATTGTAATAAAATAAGTTGTAAAAAAATGTTATTAACAAAACGTCTAGATTTTATTATTGCACATGCCATCGAATTCATTTGTTGTTTCCATGTGGTTTTGCACAAAAGAGGATGGTTGAACTTAACAAAATATTCAACATATTGCTAAGGAGCAAACTACATGTTTTAATGAAACAAGTTAACAACACAAAAGACAGTAGTAGTCAGATGAGACAGATTAAGGTTAAATCTAAAATGGCGGACTACACCTAGAAATGATATTCTTCCCTTTTTATGTAGAATCAAGATACAACCTCATTCATTGCTATGGAAAAAAACTGAATTAGCATTATAATGTTTATACCAGTTATAGGCAAGATAAAGGTAGTGTTTTTTGTAATATAATCGCTCAATCACTTTCAACTGAATAATTAGAAACAAGTTTAATGAGGTAAAAGATCTATAAATATTTTTTAGAACTTTCCAGCTCTTGTTAAAACATATTAGACATGCCTTTTAGCACTTGTTTGTGTGAATTCGTAATGAAATATGTGCTGTGTTTTTGTGTTTGCATCCACACGTACATCATCTTGTATCAGAAAGCTAATGCTAAAAGCTGATGCAGACTGTAGTGAACATACTTATGACAGTGTGGACTAAAGGTAATAATGCATCATGTTCAGTTTCTTGCACAAACTAATCATCACGCTTCCTAAGACCTCTATGTATTATCATCTGGAGACAAGGTTATTAATTGGTGTTGCCTGTTTATGTGGTTTTTCTGACCTAACGGCATCTTAAGCACCACAATTTCAGCTGAAAATCTTTAAAGTACTAATAAAGAAACAAAGCCAGAGTAAATTCAGTAAATTCTTTCCCTTCAACATATAATAACACTATATCAATAATGACAAGTTGCAGATATTTGATAGAACATGGGGACAGATATTAGAACATCTTAACGTATTGGAGTAAGTGCAAGCGTAACCAATAGGGCCAGATGGAACCTGTGGACATTTTTTGCTATTTCAGCGGAGTATTTTGTTAATCTGCGAATTTATACGGGATCATTTTGAAAGTATCATAACTAAAACCTTAATATATGAAATAAAAGTAATACATTTTTAACTTTTATTTAATGTTTACAATGCAAATTCATTTAGATCCACTTTATTTGGTAAACAAAGCAAGACTCTCATATAAAATCTTTACTATAAGACAGAAAATAGTACATTACAAACTGTTTTGTAAATAAATCATATGAATATTTTAATATTAGTCAATATTATAACTGAAATTAATTTGAAAACTGAATAAATGTACATTCCCACACGTTTCCACAAGTAAATAAACAGAATCAATGATGGGCTAAAAATCTGCGGAATTCTGCACTCGCAGATTCCGTGTGGGCCTACCAATGACCCCTATTAATAACATAGTAATTAACAATTCAGTGTAATTGATATTCACTATTCGTAATCTATAATGTTTTTAATAATGTGCCCAAACTATTATTTGACAATAAAACTATAGTCAGGATAATGTATTTTTCTGTTTTGTCTTGAACAGTGTTACTTTATAATTGCTTTTATTTATTCATTACCCGACCAGCTAAATTATATTTTGCTTTCATGTGCATTTGTCCCTCTGTGTTCTGTTGTTCGATTGTTCTGTCATTGGTTAGTTTATGTATTGTATTTATTTATTTTTTTTAATTTATGTATTATTATTATTATTACTGTATTGTATTGTACTGTTTTTTTGTTTATTTTTGTAGTTTTGTTGTAGTTTTATAAAATGCAAAAAGCACATAAATAAACGTTAAAAAAAACATATAATAACACACACCGTACTGTGTTGTTTCATTTGTGTGTTCGTGGACAGGTGGGATCAGTGGTGTCTGTTGGCTGGCTTCGCTCCAGGAAGGCCGTCGATTGGCATCTTTTCCGGAATATTTTTATCGCTTGGTTTGTGACCGTGCCAATTTCTGGTCTCATCAGTGCTGCTATAATGGCACTCTTCTATTACGTTATACTGCCTCTGACCTAATGCGTTACGTTAAGCCTTTTACCCTTTGTAAATACTTTTTAAACTGACCAGATACTCGTATAATATGGAAACATCGTGCCATCAAATGTACTGTACATAGCAAATCAAAGACTGTGTGTGTCTGCACATCACACTCTTACTCTGTGATTTTTATATGTTCCAGGTGCTTAATAATAGTATTTTTAGCTGTAAATGTGTGAGATATGTAGCATGACAGTGTTTATTTAGTTTTACTTCAACCTTTTTTAAGAAAAAGTGTTGTTAGGTTAGACTAAATTCTATTGAGGCGTTTTAATGAAAATGAAAATGTATACTTTGAGCTCTAAAGCAATATTTTATTTATAAAACATGTCTATATATTTGCATGACATTTGAAATAAATCATGTTTCTTGTCAGATTTTGCATGCTCATTTACATTTGTAAATAAACCTCTTTTACAAAACATTAATGTTTTCATTGCAGTGTTCAGTAATATTGAATGAAAGTGTATAGACAAAACTTACAGCTGTGAAACTTCCAGACAGTCTAAATCTACACATACAGTTGCCTGCCAATTGAAATAAGCACTGTACTGTATATAATATATATATCATATCTTTATGTAAACTGTACATATACCTTGGACATATTTTATGTTTAAAAGAAAAGCGTCTGTGGACACAAAACACTGTAACAAAAAATTATATGTCAAAAAAAAGGAAAAAAAATATGTTAAAAATGTAGGATTCCACACAATTCCTTTGTTATCCCAAAATGATTGAGTTAACCGTGCAAGTGTATAGCAACAGTAAGTGTATTTCTCAAAAAAAAAGTGTACGAATAGCAAAACACAAATTACCTGCAAAAAAAAACAATCTTGCTCAAATACTTAGTTCATCTCTCAAAGATAAATAAATATTTGTGTCAATGAACACATCTGTGTCATCAGAATGGTGTCCTCATGTCACTGCTTATGGATAAGACATTCAAACAGTCATGTTGTCAGCAGTACAGTTTTGATAACAAGTATTTTAAATTGTTGTTTACACCTTATATGGGAGTTTAATTGTTTATTCTGTAATTTGTTGACACACCGTGTCATTGTGATGAAGAAAGGAAAGACATCACTGCTTTGCACAAAGAGAAAAAAATAGAAATGTAAACATAGTGGTGCATGATCCGCCACAGCTCTGCCATATAATGCATGCACTAGGTAAGTTGGCTTTCTAACATGAATCCAAATCATGTTTTCTGCCTATACATGGACTTATTACAAGGTCACTATTTTGTCCTCAAACATCGATGCATACAGAGCAGCTCTGCACACACACACACGCACACGCGCGCACACACACACATATATAAATATGGGCGCCACGGTGGCGTAGTGAGTAGCACGTTCGCCTCACAGCAAGAAGGTCGCTGGTTCGAGCCCCGGCTGGGTCAGTTGTCATTTCTGTGTGAAGTTTGCATGTTCTCCTCCGGGTGCTCCGGTTTCCCCCACAAGTCCAAAGACATGTGGTATAGGTGAATTGGGTAAGGCTAAATTGTCTGTAGTGTATGAGTGTGAATGTGTGTGTATGGATGTTTCCCAGAGATGGGTTGCGGCTGGAAGGGCATCCGCTGCGTAAAAAATATGCTGGATGAGTTGGCGGTTGATTCCGCTGTGGCGACCCCTGATTAATAAAGGGACTAAGCCGACAAGAAAATGAATTATATTTATATATATATATATATATATATATATATATATATACACACACAGATATTTGCCAGTAAAATACCTTCATATGCCAGGAAAAATAAATGTTTATTAATGTAATAAAAAATACATACACATACTGTATAGATGACAGTAAAATACACGTTCATATGTTTATTAAAAATAAATATATATACATATCCCCCAACCCTGTATATTTTTTCCTCAATTTCTGTTGAACGGAAAGATCTTTTTCAACACATTTCAAAACAGTTGTGTTTCTAATAACTGATTTCTTTTATCTTTGCCATGAGGACAGTACATAATATTTTACTAGATATTTTAACACATTGGTTTAAGTAGGTTAACTAGGCAAGTTAGGGTAATTAGGCAAATCATTGTATAATAATGGTTTGTTCTGTAGACAATCCAAAAAAATTGCTTAAGATGGCTATTGACATAAAAACTGGTTTTAAAAAATAAAACTTTCTACAGAAGAAAAAATATTAGAGGAAATACTGTGGAAAAATTCCTCGCTCTAACATGTATTTTACTGGCATGTATGCATATGTATATATGCATATTTTGTGAGTATATACTTTTATGAATATATGACTGTATTTTACTGGATTATATGTGTATATATCTATGTATTTTTCTATGTATTTTAATTTTGAACATGTATTTTACTGCAATATGTCTCATATTTTTATAAATATATAAACATGTATTTTTATGTATATATTCTTATAAATATATGAATATGTACTGGCATATGTTTTTGGGAAAAACTGAAATGAACATGGGCGACACGGTGGCGCAGTAGTTAGTGCTGTCGCCTCACAGCAAGAAGGTTGCTGGTTCGAGCCTCGGCTGGTTCAGTTGGCATTTTACATGTTCTCCCCGTGTTCGTGTGGGTTTCCTCCGGGTGCTCCGGTTTCCCCCACAAGTCCAAAGACATGTGGTATAGGTGAATTGAATAAAGCTAAATTGTCCATAGTGTATGTGTGTGAATGGGAATGTGTGGATGTTTCCCAGAGATGGTTGCTGCGTAAAAACAAATGTTGGATAAGTTGGCGGTTCATTCCGCTGTGGCTGAAAAGAAATTGAATGATGAAATGAACATGCATTTTTCAGGGCTTGACATTTCAATTGCAGGTTGGTCAGCTGGTCACTCAGAAGGGTTGAATTTAATTTTTAAATTGTAGTTTCATTAAAAGTCCTGTGAAATACATGAAGTACTTTAACTTTCAAAAGTCAAATTGACCCAAATTAATTAAATTTTCACAATAACAAGTTTGTGACTAAAATGCCAAGTGGCTAGAAACTTTGGAAAATGACTAGCCACAGTGTCTGTAGAGCAAAAAAAAGTTAACGACAAGCCCTGGATATATATTTTACAGTATGGGATATACCATAAAAATACATGCTATTTTCTAGCAGTCAGTTATCTTCAACATTCCTATCCAGAAGAGGCAGCATTTCACTCACTGCACTCCAGAGTGACTGACCCCGGAAGCGGAAATCACACCAAAGTACGTTTTGAAACCGTCGTGCGTGTTTCGAGCGTATGGTGCGGATATACACATAAAGAAAAGAGTGATTTTTTTAACTTTATTATTATTATTGTAGTGTACGCGCTGTCCGTGCACACTAACCTAGTTTTGCATAACTATCTCCACACATGAGTGCTGTGTGGTTTGTTTAGCAGTCTCTCTCTCAGCTAGCACCGGGTGTGCTGCTTAACACAGAAGACTTTCATTTCGAGCGCACTTACAGTGATAAGAAGCCATGGCGGATGTTACTGCGCGTAGTTTGCAGTATGAATACAAAGCGGTGAGTTTTATAAAATGACCAGTAGTTTGTTATTTCACTTGATATGCTTTGTAGCTAAATTGCATCGTTTAGCGCGCAGAAGCGGTTTGTTTTGGTGTGCGTGAGCTCAGGCATAGTTCAACGCAAATTATAATTCTGTCTGTAATACATTATTCCTGTTTGACTTTCTTCTATTGAACACAAAATAAGATACTTTGAAGAAAGCTGACAACCGGTAATCAACATTGACTAACATAGTATTTGGTTTTGCTATTATGGACGTCAATAATGAGGTAAAGTTGGTTTTATATTGGCATATGCGTTCAGTGACCACTTGTGACATGCTCACGATATTGTTTACCATGGTACTTTGAATATTCGGTCTGAAATCACACGCAAGTATGACTTCAAAGCAACATTAGCACTTATTATTTGACAGTGAACAAAGTTGTACTTTGATAGTCATTGGCTGCTAAAATGACTTCACTATTAAGAATTTGCAAAGTATACTTTTCTGAAATAATAGTAAGGAGAAAGTCTCAATGTGTGAATTTAATACCGGTTTTACCTCAACGACGTCATTGGTTACCAACATTTTCACTACATTGTCTTGTCTATAGTTCAACAACCACAAAAAAGAAACAAAAGTTTTGTAATAACTTGAGGGTGAGTAAATTGTCATTTTTGAGTGAACTATCCCTGTTAACACTTATTAGAGTTACTTTTCTAGATAGCATTTGTGATTAATTTGGTATATGTAATTTAGCTTTGAATTATATTATGTTTTAGCAGAATAGTAAGCATTAGACATGCTTACATCCATACAATGTATCAATACAGTATTTACAATATATTATGAAAATGAAGAAAATATTATGTGTAATGACCTAACTTTACATGACCAAGATATTGATTGAAGATATTTAGATTCTTTAAAGCGTTAGTTAAACTAAACCGATGATCGAAAACTACATGTAAAGCATTTATAAATATTGTCTGATGTTAACTACTTAATGTTTAATAACTAGTTAATAACTAACATTAGCTATTTCTCACTTTCTAAGTTAGTTAATGGATTTTTAGTGTTTATTGTTGCAAAGGGTCAATTATTGTACTTCATAATCCTTCAGTTTAATTCATTTGAAAGATTTGTTTACTCTGAAAAATATTCTTTAGTATAAAGAATACTTTAGTATAATAATACACAAATTTAGTTCTTTTTGTTGTTATACTTGTTGAATGAATTTTTTTTAATATAATTTTTATATATTCTTATAAAAGCTTCAGCAATTATGGCAAAAAGATAGATTTATAGCGTCACACGCTTATTACGCATATGTCCAGTTTCAGCTTGAGACTCATATTTACTATCAAACTGATTCTGAGTGTTTGTGTTTCTTCCACAGAACTCTAACTTGGTGTTGCAAGCAGACAGATCTCTGATTGACCGAACCCGCAGAGATGAGCCCACCGGAGAGGTGCTGTCTCTGGTTGGAAAACTGGATGGGACCAAAATGGGAGACAGAAGCCAGAGAACCAAACCCCAGATGCTGGAGGAGAGGAGAGCCAAGTCAGTCTGATCACAAATGCATAGTGTTGGCTGTTAAAAATGTCTTTAGGATTTACTAAATAAATGTGGTGCATTGTGTGATGCAGGAGGAGAAAGAGAGACGAGGACAGACATGACATCAACAAGATGAAGGGCTTCACACTGCTGTCCGAGGGCATTGATGAGATGGTGGGCATTGTGTACAAGCCTAAGACCAAAGAGACCAGAGAAACGTATGAAATCCTGCTCAGCTTCATTCAGGCCGCTCTTGGAGATCAGGTAGGAAGAGTGACTTTGTTAATATGTGCCATGAATATTAAATTTGAATGTAACTAATGTAGATTTTACTAGGGATGCGCTGTTTTTAAAATTCTGGTTGATCATTACTTTTTTCTAAAAATGTCACATTACTTAGACTTATAATAATTAATGTATATAATAAATTTTACGGCAATTTTTTATCTCAATATAATGTTGATTCTATTTAATATATTTTTTTATTTATTACATTTAGTAATTGTTTTAAAATATATTTCTTCATATTTATGCTTTTCCCCAAATAGTGTCACAAACTTTCATGAGAGTCTATGAAAGCAGTTATTAATTTTTTAAATAAATAATAAGTAAAAGTTTTTGCAATGTAGACAACATTAAAAAATGTTTTGAATTGATTTTCCACATTTAAATAACTTCTGAGATATCATATAGTACTAATGATAGGAGTGGTGACTGTTTAGTTTTGGTTAAATCTAGATTTATCCAATCAAAATTAATCCACTGAAAAAAAAAAGTTTTTTTTTTTTAAATCTGACCATTAGCTTTCACTTGGAGTGGTGATCCTTTTCTGTTGACGTCACGCCTCTTGTACTGTTAGTTTGCTACAAGGGCGTAATGCAGTAAAATAAAGTCCCACCCCTTAATATTCTGTTTCAGTTCAAAGTATATCAACATATTGAAATTAAAGTGTCAACAACTTCTCTTTCTTGCAGACTTTAAAATCAAGCTTTGGTATAACAGGAATACATTTTAATTACTTGTGAAATTAGAATGATTTTAGCATGTATTTTTGTTAAAATCAATGAACTTTGATTAAAGAAAAGTTGTTGTTTTTCCGAGAAGTCTAAAAAAAATACTATAATAGAAGAAAGGTTTGTGCTGACCCTTAAACTTTGAATGTTTGCCTAAATGCAAAATTACATCAAAGTTAAAGTTAATCTCTTCTAATCAGAGCACCTGAGATAAATCTTTTTATTTATGACAATATTTTATTAGAAATGTAAAAAAGTACACTTTGTTGATCATAAACTACTATTCTTTTTCTCATTCAAGCCAAGAGATATCCTGTGTGGAGCTGCCGACGAGGTGTTGGCTGTGCTGAAAAATGACAAGATGAGAGACAAAGAGAGGAGGAGGGAGGTGGAGCAGTTGTTGGGGCCTACAGATGACACGCGTTACCATGTCCTGGTCAACCTGGGCAAGAAGATCTCTGACTATGGAGGAGACAAAGAGCTTCAGAATATGGGTATATGGGAATATTTTTGGAGTCCAAACTCTCGACATGGTGTTCTGGCAGCTTATGATTTATCGTCTGTCTTTTTGCAGATGACAACATTGATGAAACCTATGGAGTCAATGTGCAGTTTGAGTCCGATGAGGAGGTAAGCTTGAACATGCTCAAATTAGTTTTTTGTTGTTTGTGCTCTTTTAGTGACAGTATTGTGCTTTTGTTCATCTGCAGGAGGGTGATGAGGATCAGTATGGAGAGGTTCGGGATGAAGGCTCTGATGACAGTGAGGGAGAAGAGGCAGATGAGAGCAGCACACTGACTGCAAATGTAAGTCACATGCTTTGTGTGTTTCTGCACGTTGTTATAAAGCAGTTACTCTCAAGCAGATGACTGGGACCCAAAATGTTATTGTATATTTTAATCTAATAATTAATGATTAAATTGTATTTGTTTTTTAAATTTATTTTAAAGTTAGATTTTAATATAATTATTTTAACATTTTAAGTAAGCTACCTTTGTAAAGATTTCAGTTTCAATTTGTTAATAATTCAGTAATATGTTTATAGATAATAAACTATAAAAAGCTGTTACTGACACAATCGTATAAATAATTGTTTGAATTAAATACAAGATGCCAAAATATCTTCAAATAATCAAACTTTGTTGCAGATTAAATAAGGAAAGGAAACAAAAAGCACCACAAAATAGACCTCAGTTCACCAGGATTATATTGTTGGACATTTACCCCAGTTTAATCCTAGACTAAAATGTAAATCTAAGCTGTTTCAACTAGAAGAAGCTTGCACTAACAGGTCTTATATATCAGTGTCTGTTTTGTCTTAAGATGAACGCTAGTAATGTAAATGAACACATTTATGGAAATGACTTGCATTATTATATTTAAACTATGGCCTAATTCTGGAAACCAGACTTAAGAGATAATCAACACCAAAATACACTTGGACCCTCATTTTGACCTTTTCAAGGATTTGTTTTTGTCTTAATTTTTAAAATGTATATATCGTTTATAGAGATTCCCAGAGATGGGTTGCAGCTGGAAGGGCATCCACTGTGTAAAACACATGCTGGATAAGTTGGCAGTTCATTCCGCTGTGGCAACCCAAGAATAATAAAGGGACTAAGTCGACAAGAAAACTAATGAATGTAGTTTGAAAACCGTTGACATAGAGTACAACAACCAGCTTATCATTTTCTTTTCTCCATAGCTGGGAAACACAGGAGACGTAATGATGACCAAAAAGAAGGATCTTCACCCTCGAGACATCGATGCCTTCTGGCTTCAGCGACAGCTCAGTCGCTTCTACAATGATGCCATCGTGTCTCAGAAAAAAGCAGATGAGGTCTTGGAGATCCTGAAGGTAGGGAATGTTCATGTCCTTAGAGACTAAGTGATTTGTTTGTATTTGCTTGGTTTTTGAGTGGCTGAATCACTACTCTTTTGTTAGACTGCCAGTGACGATAGAGAGTGTGAGAACCAGTTGGTGCTGCTTTTGGGCTTCAACACATTCGACTTCATCAAGGTCCTGCGCCAGCACAGGCGAATGAGTAAGTAGATTGCGTTGGATTAAATGGATTTAGATTTTTGAGAATGTGGGGCCAATGTGACTTGATGTTAAAAAGATTTATGAGGTTTTTAGATATAAATAATTTGTTGCAATTTTCATCGTATTTTGTTTCTTTTTTTCATTTTAGTCCTGTACTGCACCATGTTGGCCAGTGCTCAAAGTGAAGCAGAGAAAGAAAAGATCATTAATAAAATGGAGGCCGATCAGGACCTTTCCAAAGTTCTCTACCAGCTGCAAGAGACTGAGAAAGAGGACATCATCAGGGTCAGGAATTCCCCTCTGGTTTTATTAGCTTTATTGCTGGAATGTTTGAGATTTCAATCATTTGAAGAAAAATGTCCATCTGTAAACTTGTGATGTTGTGTTTCCTTGCAGGAGGAGAGATCTCGCCGGGAGAGAATGAGAAAGTCTCGTGTGGATGATCTGGAGTCTATGGACATTGATCATGGCGAGGTAGATCCCACTTAATGCCATGTCCACTACTTTAAACGTTCCACATCAAACGACACTCTAAAAGCTTTTGCTTTGTGTTTTTGTCTCTAGTCCGTGTCCTCAAGGCAGCTATTAGACCTGGAAGATCTGACCTTCTCTCAAGGTAGTCACTTCATGGCAAACAAGCGCTGCCAGCTGCCTGACGGCTCCTTCCGCAAACAGAGAAAAGGCTATGAGGAGGTTCATGTACCTGCACTCAAACCCAAACCCTTTGGTGATGAAGAGGTATTTTACTTCTTGTTTTTTTTTTTATTATAGCAGGGCAGAATTGCTTGTTTGGTTAGGGATATCTGGTTAATTTGTTGCTACATCAAATTGGATTTTTTTTTTTTTACAAAAAATATATTATTAAAATTTCATATAGCAATATTGTGGAAACATTGCTATTTAAAACTGCATTACAATTTTAATAGGTTACGAGATCTTTCAAAAATCCTTCTAATATGGTGAATCTTCATATAAGAAAATTATTATAGTTTAATTGTGTTGCAAGAAAGATTTTTTTAATCAATATAATGTTTAAATGAACACCATTGATTTGAAATAGAAATCATTTAAAACATATCTTTACTCACAATTTTGATTATTGTAGTGCAGTCTTGCTATATACTTTTATTTCCATTATAAAAAAGATCTTATTGACCCCAATCTTTTCAACAGAAGTGTATACAGCAGTGTCATTTGAATTGCTGGTTGATTGGCCATTATTTCACTATTTCCTCATTTCTTTCACAGACATTGGTGGGTGTTGAGAAACTGCCCAAGTATGCTCAAGCTGGATTTGAAGGATTCAAAACCTTGAATCGCATACAGAGTAAACTCTTCAAAACTACCATGGACACTGATGAGAACCTTCTGGTTTGCGCCCCAACGGTTAGTCTACTGGAAAACAAAGATAAATGATATAATGTAGAACTTACCCGTTTTTTGTACATTTTACTTAAAGATGACTTTAGTTTGAGTTAATGCTTTCCTTTTGTCATGCCTCTCTAACATGTAGGGTGCTGGCAAAACCAACGTTGCTCTCATGGCAATGCTCAGAGAGATTGGGAAGCACATTAACATGGATGGCACCATCAATGTTGCAGATTTTAAGATCATTTACATCGCTCCTATGCGCTCGCTGGTACAAGAGATGGTGGGCAGCTTTGGCAAGGTAGGAGTACTGAACATAGAGGGAAATACATCTTAAATTTCTGGTAACACTTTAGAATAATGATATGTTAGTTAATGGATTTACTAATATTAAGTATGAATAAGATTGTACAGCATTTATTAACCATAGTTCAACGTTTACTAAAGAATTATTAAAATCTAAAGTTGCGCATGTTGACATTAATGCACTGCAAGTTAACATGAACTAACATAATTTAACTTAATGTTAACTAACATTTAACAAACATGAATAAATACAGTAATAAATGTATTACTAATAGTTCGTTCATTCATTCATTCATTTTCTTTTCGGCTTAGTCCCTTTATTAATCCGGGGTCGCCACAGCGGATTGAACCGCCAACTTATCCAGCATTTGTTTTACGCAGCGGATGCCCTTCCAGCCACAACCCATCTCTGGGAAATAATTGTTCGTTCATGTTAGTAAATATGTTAAATAACTTGAACGAATGGACCTGTATTTAAAAGTGTTACCAACTTGATTTCATCTCTTGCATAGTTTCTCAACTGAAAATATACTTTTATTTCTAGTGATTTCTAGTCTTAATAACAGAGAGGATCTTGAGGCAGATGAATTTAGAGTTTTACAAAAAGCCGGACAGTTGTGAGGTCACATTATTATGTAGATCTAACATTTGCACATTTATTCTTGTTTAATGTTGTGATGAAGCATAAAATGCTCCTAAAATGTTTGTTGCTTTCTGTCTGCAGCGCTTGGCTAGTTATGGCATCATTGTTTCTGAGCTGACCGGAGACCATCAGCTGTGCAAAGAGGAAATAAACGCCACTCAAATTATCGTGTGCACACCAGAGAAATGGGACATCATTACAAGGAAAGGAGGAGAACGAACTTATACACAGCTTGTGCGCCTTATCATTATTGTAAGTAATAATAAAGGCTTCTCTCTCAGCCTTTCACTTTAACATATTTTTAGTGTTTCTGTCTATATATTTTTTTTGAGCTGTATTAACATGTATTGACCTACAGGATGAGATCCACTTGCTGCACGATGACCGCGGCCCAGTCCTGGAGTCACTGATTGCTCGAACCATCCGTAATGTAGAGCTGACGCAGGAAGACGTGAGGCTCATCGGTCTGAGCGCCACGCTGCCTAACTATGAGGATGTGGCAACCTGCCTTCGTGTGGATCCGTCAAAGGGACTCTTTTATTTCGACAACAGGTGAGAAATAGGCTGCTGTTGTGAGATTGTGAATGGTGGTTTTTGTAAAACACCGAATATGTTTTTATTATGATAATGAACATATGTTTGGAATTTCCCTTTTTTCTATTTTAGTTTCCGACCTGTGCCTCTGGAACAAACCTATGTGGGAATTACAGAGAAAAAGGCCATCAAGCGCTTTCAGATCATGAATGAAATCGTCTATGAGAAGATCATGGAACATGCTGGAAAGAATCAGGTGTGAAGCTCAACAGATTAGAACCAGATTAGTTCTTTTATACTACCATGTGTCCCATTCAGTCGTTAATAGTGTCTTTCCTAATATTTGTTTTCCCTCCTTGTCACCAGGTGTTGGTGTTTGTGCACTCGAGAAAGGAGACTGGGAAGACAGCTCGTGCGATCAGGGACATGTGTTTGGAGAAGGACACTCTGGGGTTGTTTTTGAGAGAGGGTTCAGCCTCCACTGAGGTTTTGAGGACTGAAGCAGAGCAGTGCAAGGTTAGCTCATCACTTTTTCAGGATTTGGTCACATTTGACAGGATCGGTTTAAACAGAAGTGAAATCTGGTGCAATTGTTAGTGTGGTTGATTTGAATTAGTGTAAACACTGCCATATGAACCCTGCTATGCACCAAACAATTGAACTGAGACCCCTTGCTTAAATGGTCTGTCCAACTCTGATGTGGTTAAACTAAAATATCAGTGCAACAGACCAAAGACAAAAACAGGTTATGATGTCATAGGATATGGCCACAAAAGCAAGAATGTTTAATTGTAATAAATCACACACAAGGAGTGCATTTAGCCAAGGATACAGCATTGTTTAGTTTTGTTTTGTTTTATGAATTTAGAAATATTACTGATGTCACATACTGTTTTTTTATATTTATTTTTTATTACATTTCTAGCCAAGAACTACAAGTGTGAATACAGATATTATTATTATTATTATTATTATTATTATTATTATTATTATTCGAGATGTTAGTGGTTGATTCATACAAATGAATGTTTTTGATCGTTTACACCCACATAAGTATTTTCCAACCAGGATCAAACATTGCTTTTGTCTGCTGTTGTTTAATAAACCACCAATTCCATTGCAAACTCAGTGTGTTGGTAAAGCTCATATTATCCCCATTGGTTAGTACTAAAATTTTATTAAAATTGGAGCACTTAATTGTCACCTAAACTCATTTTCATTCATTCATTTTTCTTCGGCTTAGTCCCTTTATTAATCTAGGATCGCCACAGTGGAAATAACTTATCAACTTATTAACAACTTATCCAGCATATGTTTTACACAGCGGATTCCCTTCCAGCTGCAACCCATCACTGTGAAACATCTATACACACTCATTCACACACACACACTACGGACAATTTATCTTACCCAATTCACCTATACGACATGTGTTTGGAGAACACGGGGAAAACATGCAAACTCCACACAGAAATGCCAACTGACCCAGACGAAGCTCGACACTCATTTTCAATTAACAGATTTTTTTTGTTATGTTTGCAGAACCTAGAGCTGAAGGATCTTCTGCCGTATGGTTTTGCTATTCACCACGCCGGAATGACCAGAGTTGACAGAACGTTGGTAGAGGATTTGTTTGCTGACCGTCACATCCAGGTTAGTTTGTTACCATAGTTTATACTAACAACTTTTTTTTTAAATTTCGTTTTCTAAAGCATAAAAAGCATGAATGGGTGTTTTGTAGGTACTGGTTTCCACCGCCACTCTGGCCTGGGGTGTGAACTTGCCAGCACACACTGTCATTATCAAAGGCACACAGGTTTACAGCCCAGAGAAAGGCAGATGGACTGAGTTGGGAGCTCTGGACATCCTACAGGTCAGTGTTGTGTTTATCTGTGCTTCATTTTTTAATAAGCCAATTGAACTGTGAAGTAATGACTCAGACTTTGTGGTGCAGATGCTGGGTCGTGCTGGCAGGCCGCAGTATGACTCTAAAGGAGAGGGTATTCTGATCACTTCCCATGGAGAGCTGCAGTATTACTTGTCCCTGCTCAACCAGCAGCTGCCCATTGAGAGCCAGATGGTGGGAAAGCTAGCTGACATGCTGAATGCAGAGATTGTGTTGGGCAACGTGCAGAATGCAAAGGTGAGATGTGAACGTACTTAGATAGATAGGTTCATTAGTAGATATTTTTATATATTTTTTTAATGGGTTTAATTAATCCATTTGTTGGTGATCCATTAAATGGGGTTTCAGACTTTTTTGTGACACCCCCCTCTGATTTATTTTTAATTATAGTATTGTAGTTTTTTTTTTTTTTTTTTTCAAAATTAAAGTTGTTTATTTTACTTATATTCATGTCTTATATTCATTTTACTTATAAACATTTACTTTATATTCAGTTTATTACATCAAAAATACTTGAATGGCTTTTTATTAACTAATGTAAATGAGGATTAATAAATACACTAACTAATGTATTTCTAATTATAATAGCACTAATAAAACCTTATCAATTAGATTTTTTTCCAAAATAAAGTGTTTTACGTAGTAATTTTTCTGCAGCATAGGATTGAAAATATGAATGTATACAGATGATATTGCACATGCTCAACTTCAGTATTTCTCTGTAAATTCAACATCTGTAGCAGTGATTGATCTTCTGTTGTTTTTATTTTTTCAGGATGCTGTGAATTGGCTGGGATACACATACCTGTATGTGCGCATGCTGCGTAATCCCACACTATATGGCGTGTCCCATGATGACCGCAGCACGGACCCCCTGTTGGAGCGTCGCAGGTTGGACCTGGTGCACACGGCAGCTACTGTCCTGGAGAAAAACAACCTGGTCAAATACGACAAGAGATCTGGCAGCTTTCAGGTACACACTGTTCGTGCTTGTCACATTAACCACTGCTCTAAACACCTCTTGCCACATCCTGATGATTTATATGCACAATCAATGCAGAGTTTGTACCAACTTGATATGGCCCAGCATGGTATAATGGATTTCAGCCACGGCTGCCTAAATCCATTGATTAAACATTTAAACGGCAGCAACAGATGGGCTTTAAATGATGTCTAATGTGTTTGCATTGAAGGTGACAGACCTGGGGCGCATCGCCAGTCATTTCTACATCACCCATGAGTCCATAATGACTTACAACCAGCTGCTGAAGCCCACACTGAGTGAGATCGAGCTCTTCAGGGTGTTCTCGCTTTCATCTGAGTTTAGGAACATTACTGTCAGAGAGGTGCATGCCTTGTTTAATTCAGCCAGATGAATTGGTTTAACAAATCTATGCTTACAGGATTTAACAAGCATGGTTGTTGCGTTCTGATTGACAGGAAGAA
The DNA here is from genome assembly GCA_903798035.1 of Danio albolineatus. Lineage (NCBI taxonomy): Eukaryota > Metazoa > Chordata > Actinopteri > Cypriniformes > Danionidae > Danio > Danio albolineatus. The sequence goes on along the minus strand of CAIGQQ010026963.1, from coordinate 9,595,639 downwards.
AAACTCGAGCTTCAGAAACTGCTCGAGAGAGTTCCCATTCCAGTGAAGGAAAGCATTGAAGAACCCAGTGCTAAGGTAAGTGAGATTTTTTTTTTAAAGAATATATGTCAGTTGTACATAAAGTTGGCTGCTCCTTTTTATCTTAAATGTTATGTCTGTTTTTCAGATTAATGTGCTGCTGCAGGCATATATCTCTCAGCTCAAACTGGAGGGCTTTGCTTTAATGGCTGACATGGTCTATGTGACACAGGCGAGTGTAGAACAAAATCTTGTCTTGTATTAAAGGACATTTTCCCTTCAATCTGACTGATTACCTGTAATAACATTGTTTTTGGTTTTTGCAGAGTGCTGGCAGGCTGATGAGGGCAATATTTGAGATTGTTTTGAGCAGAGGCTGGGCCCAACTTACTGACAAGACTTTGAACCTTTGCAAGATGATTGACAAAAGGATGTGAGTTGTCATGATGGTTGACTTTGGAAAGAAAAACTATTTTTTTCATGCATTGTTATGTTCTATCCTTTGTTTTGTTTTTGCCGTCAAGGTGGCAGTCGATGTCTCCATTGCGTCAGTTCCGCAAGCTTCCAGAAGAGGTCATCAAGAAGATTGAAAAGAAAAACTTCCCCTTCGAGCGTCTGTATGATCTGAACCACAATGAAATCGGTGAGAACTACTAATCATTATGCTGATACTCAAGCATTGTTGTTCTATCCATATGCCTTTTTATTTAATTACCTCATGGTCCATTTCAGGTGAGTTGATCCGCATGCCAAAGATGGGGAAGACCATTCACAAGTACGTCCATCAGTTCCCTAAGCTGGACCTGGCAGTTCATCTGCAGCCCATCACACGCTCCACTCTGAAAGTGGAGCTCACAATTACACCTGATTTCCAATGGGATGACAAGGTCAGTCTTAAACTGCAGAAGTAAATAACCCCAGGAGTTTTACTTTTTGTAATTTGAGCTTTAGGCTAACTGTTGGCTTGTTTCAGATACACGGCTCATCTGAAGCCTTCTGGATCTTGGTGGAGGATGTAGACAGTGAGGTCGTACTTCATCACGAGTACTTCCTCCTGAAGGCCAAGTACGCTCAGGATGAACATCTTGTGACTTTCTTTGTGCCAGTGTTTGAGCCGCTGCCACCACAGTATTTCATTCGCATAGCTTCAGACCGCTGGCTTTGTAAGTTATTGTAATTTATATTTGCTGCTGAATTTATTGATCTTTAAATATTGTCAATCATTCTGAATATTGAAGTATAAATAAATAAATCTGAGCACTGGAGGTACTGCTGTATTTCAAAATGTGTTTTTTGGAGTTAAATGTTTTTGCACTGTCTTTCTCAAGCATGTGAGACACAGCTGCCTGTTTCCTTCCGTCACCTGATCTTGCCTGAGAAATATCCTCCTCCCACTGAGCTACTGGACTTGCAGCCTTTACCCGTGACTGCCCTGAGAAACGGAGCCTTCGAGAGCCTCTACCAAAACTTCCCCTTTTTTAATCCAATCCAGACTCAAGGTATCTGCCCTCACAGACCCTATAATATGCTCTGTTTTTGATCCAAGTCTCCCCTCTAAATTAAACGTTTTTTTTTCTCCTCTTAGTGTTCAATGCTGTCTACAACAGCGATGATAATGTCTTTGTTGGTGCTCCAACGGGCAGCGGGAAGACCATCTGTGCAGAGTTTGCCATTCTTAGGATGCTGCTCCACAACGCAGAGGGCCGCTGTGTCTACATCACACCTATGGAGGCTCTGGCTGAACAGGTATTTCCACAAGTCCAAGCAAAGTATTCTGTGCATGCATTCACACATAACTGGTAAAGATCTTATAAAAGACACTGGAATGTGAAATTGAAAATGCAAGTCTGCCAAAATCATGGAGTGGGGAAAAGAGTATTTGATTACTTTATGATGAGTATGGAGGTGCTGTCAGATATTAAAGAACAAACAACAGTACTTGCTTTTTTTATTGGTTTATACTCAAAAGAGCCTAAAAGTCTCAAATGGACAATTCACCCAAAAATGAAAATTGTCATAATTTATTCACCCTCCACTTGTTTAAAACCTTGTTTAAAACCATGCTTGTTAAACAAAGGAGAGAGTGTGTGGACAATGCTTTGCCATTGACTTCCATAGTATTTCGTTTTTCAGACTTTTAATATCAGTGGTAACCACTTTCCAGCTTTTTTCGAAAATGTCTTTTTTGTGTTCAACAGAGAGCAGGGGGAATACTGAGGGGAATATATGTTTTCATTTTTGTGGGGTGAACTATCACTTTAAACGTTATAGTTATCGTGTAAATATCATAATTGATTCATCTTTTTGTGCAGGTCTTCCTTGATTGGCATCAGAAGTTCCAGGAGACTTTGAATAAGAAGGTTGTTTTACTCACCGGTGAGACGAGCACTGACCTGAAGCTGCTGGGTAAAGGCGACATCATTGTCAGCACCCCAGACAAGTGGGACATCTTGTCCCGCCGCTGGAAACAGAGGAAGAACGTGCAAAATGTCAGCCTTTTCGTTATAGACGAGGTTCATCTCATTGGAGGAGACAACGGAGTAAGTGTTTGTTTCTTCATTTTAGTTTTTAGCATGATTTTTAAAAACCAAAATATTTTCAAATTTTTACATATCTCTCTCATAGCCGGTGTTGGAGGTGATTTGCTCCAGGATGAGGTACATCTCCTCTCAGATTGAGCGGCCCATTCGTATTGTGGCCCTCAGCTCCTCGTTGTCCAATGCTAAAGATGTGGCTCATTGGCTCGGCTGCAGCACCACAGCCACCTTCAACTTCCACCCCAATGTCAGGCCGGTTCCTCTGGAGCTTCACATCCAGGTCAGTCTGAACCTCTTAAACTTTTGCTCCGCTTAAAAATAAATAAATAAATAAATAAAACCTTTTTTAAGGTGCGTTTTGGTTAATGCAATCAAAGTAGACAAAATACTGATGTACCAATCTAAAAAATGCCCCAAAACATAGACCCAAAAAAGACTTTCAGATACACTTTCTCTTTCATAATAGCTATTGATATCAGACATACATTTTTGCTACACATACAGGTACTTTTTCAGCACCAGGAAGCCTGGTCACCCAGTGTGTATAAAGCGTAGTCTGCAGTAAACTATAATCTCTGATAACCCTTCCATGCAAGACACTACAGAATCACTCTTCAACCAGTTTGTCCTCATGATTTTTCAGGTTTAGATGATTGACAGATCATCACGTTCAATTTATACACCTCAAGAAATAAAGCTGACCGCTCCTAAACTTTTTGGTAATAATTAAAAATGATTTGGAGTTCACATCCGACAACGTACATCCAACTTTATACCGAGAGAGCAACTTTCATCTCCGCTGTGGTCAAAACTTGTGAGACTATTCAACCATTCAAGACTATTTCAACAACCCAATCTGAAATGTTCAAGAATTAGGTCAGTAGGCGGAGAGTAACTGACCTTTGTTGCTGTTTTAATGCAATCACATGAGTGTTTACACTACAAAAATATTCAGCTCAAATATGTGTTTTACTGGGAGCCGTCAAAAAATGCTTCAGACACCGTTTACATGAATATTATTTGGGTTATCAACTTGTGAATGGTTCAGTTAGATTCTGTATTAATACCAACAATGAACATGCAGAACCCTTGATGTTTACAATTTTTATTTATTTTTTTAATCATCATAAATGTTTCAGGGCTTCAACGTGAGTCACACACAGACTCGTCTGCTGTCTATGGCTAAACCGGTGTACCATGCCATAATGAAACATTCCCCATCCAAGCCAGTGCTGGTGTTTGTGCCATCGAGACGCCAGACACGTCTCACAGCTATTGATATCCTCACCTTCTGTGCTGCAGATGTTGTTCCCCAGAGGTGCCGAAAGAAGATTGATTTGGTCATTATATTTCATTTAGTCCGTTTTCTTCCAGTCAGACATCTCATCTCCAGCATTACTTTTTGTTTCTGCAGGTTTCTGCGCTCAACAGAGAAAGATCTGGTTCCATTCATGGAGAATCTCACTGATGTTACACTGAAGGAGACCCTCTCTAACGGGGTGGGCTATCTTCACGAGGGCCTTTCACCTACAGAGCGCAGGATTGTGGAGCATCTGTTCACTTCTGGTGAGATATATGAGACCTAAAGTTTTAATCTTATGTATGCATGGCCGAAAATATTTTCAAAATAACAACATTTGGGAAATAATAGATTGAAAAAAAAACTTTCCAATGTGCCAAAACTGTCAAAACGTGTATTTATATATCACTTTAAAACTACACTTTCCTTTTGAGTCTCTTTTTGCTGATGTTATGATTATTTTTATGCATTGATTTACATTTCAGTGTATTTTTGTAAAGTTTAACTTCTTTACACTGTTAACTTTTCCAATTTAGCATGAATTGTCAATCCTTTTTTTATTTTATGCAACAACAAAAAAAGTCATATTTTCTTGTAGGTTTGATGAGTTTGGTCATGATCTCCATTCATTTCAACCAGATATCATTTAGTTAAATTCACACTAAAACGGTTATATTCAAAACCAAATATTTTCACTTTTGTTTATTAATGAGAAGCTATTAATCAGTACAAAATGACTTTAGTTAAGTTAGAATGTTAAGTATGATCCTTTTTCCTCCTGATGCTTTTGTTTGTATTTCTTTTCCTCCGTTTATTTATTTTGCATTCTGATTTCCGGAGTAATTTTTGTGTTTTTCCACATACACTGATTTTGTCTGTGAAACCCATGGAGCCATAATTCGAGCTGTTTCATACAGACCTGGGAATGCAGAAATCATTAATTGGGTTGATTTTGCCTAGTATAAATTTTGCCTTGTTGATTTAACCTAGTATAAGGTTAATTGGATGATTAAGATATGTTCAAGCCTCCTCTTCACTTTCATGCAGGTGCGATCCAGGTGGTGGTTGCGTCTCGATCTCTCTGCTGGGGCACTAACGTTTCTGCCCACCTGGTTATTGTCATGGACACACAGTACTATAATGGGAAAATCCATGCGTAAGATTACTTAATGATACTTACTGATCTCAGACCATTGATGACATCCCCAGTATTCACCCTTTGTGCCTCTCTTTCTCTTATCAGATATGTAGACTACCCAATCTATGATGTGCTCCAGATGGTAGGAAAAGCAAACCGTCCTCTTCAGGACGATGAGGGTCGCTGTGTCATCATGTGTCAAGGGTCCAAAAAGGTAAAGCTTACTCTGATCCATACTTTCTTTTTGTCATTTCGTTCACTTGTTTGTTCAACTCCCAATAATATTGTGCTTCGTTGTTCTTTAGGACTTCTTCAAGAAGTTCCTCTATGAGCCTCTGCCTGTGGAATCTCATCTGGACCACTGCCTTCATGACCATTTCAACGCTGAGATCGTCACCAAGACTGTGGAGAACAAACAGGATGCTGTGGACTACCTGACATGGACCTTCCTGTACCGCCGCATGACCCAGAATCCCAACTACTACAATCTGCAGGGTGAGGAAGCACAGAGGCCTACACATCTTCACTAAATTCCGTCCATAATGTAATGCTGTAGGTTTGACTGTTTGTGACTCATGTAAAAATATTCAAACTAGATTTTTTTCCCTGATGACCTTTGCAGGTATGTCTCATCGTCACCTGTCGGATCATCTGTCTGAGCTGGTGGAAAACACCTTGCAAGATCTGGAACAGTCCAAGTGCATCAGCATCGAGGATGAGATGGATGTGGCACCTTTGAATCTGGGCATGATCGCTGCCTACTATTACATCAACTACACCACTATTGGTGAGGTCTCTTTCTGTTTAACACATCATTTACAATGAAACGGAAGCTGTGGCTGAACTTTTTTTTATGCTGTACATATGGTTGAAAATAATTAATTGGGAAAAATAGACCAGACTGAAAAGTAGACTGATATTCAGTTCAGATGTTTTAGGACTGCTTTTAAGCAGAAATAGTTTCACCGTAAAGTCGAACCAGCACATTTAGTTTCAACATTACATATTAGAGTTCCCATGGGGTATGGAATTTCTGAAATATTGTGGAGTTTGAAAGTCTTTTCCAGACATTGTGAGTTTGGGAATTTTATATCTAGAATATTTAAATCATGGAATAACAGGGTTTATTATTGGCTGTTTTAAATTTCACTTTCCATTGACCAGAATGTGATATTTGTTTTTTTACAATAATTTTTAATTTGTGTTTGATATTTTTTTCTTTTTTAAAAATTTTTTTAGGTATAGTAAATTTTTTTTAGTTCCATTTTATTTTTGTACTGCTTGTCAACCAGCAATTACTTATGTCAAATGTTTTGCTACATTGTTTTGCGTCTTCTCGGTGCTCAACACAACAGCTGCCTGTTTTTCTGTTTATTTTTTTACCTTATTTTGCAATACAGGAGTAAGCTCTATTTTTGTGATTGTGTTAGACCTCTGATTCATGTGATACTATAGGACTAGAAATAAAGCAGTATATGGTCAGACCTGTGCTTCAAACTAATATTCAAGACAATTCATTATAATTAAAATAATATAAGAAAATTGCAGTTTACAATATTAAGCAGTATAATAAGCTGTTTTCTATGGCTAAAACTTAATGAAAGTCAATTAGAATGGAGGTCTTCACAAATTTAAATTACATTGGCCTTGCTCCTCTTTCTTGGAAGTAATATGTTGTATAGGTCATGGAAATTTAGCTTTTTATTCAGTGAAAATTCAGGGAATTTGACATTTGTCTTCCAATGGGAACCCAAACATGCATGTCTGAATCAATGTCGCATAAGTTATTCACCATCTGTTGGCAATGGTGGGATGGATTACAAGGCAAAATGGATATAACTGCAAGATTAAATTCACAGTTTTAATTGTGGACATAATTTAAGCACCATCATTAGGAATTAGGGACGCCCTGATATATATTTTTTAACTAAAAAAATGTACTAAGATTTGGGTTTCATTTTCCAAAAGCCAAAAAAAAAGGTTTAAAATTGATTTAAAATTAGTTCAGCAATAAGATTTAATAATCAACATTATAAAATTGTTAAATTAAAAAGTGGCTCTGAGTCATTTAAATGGCCAATCTAACATGCCATATTATTTGTTGCTTCTTTTAGTCAATATTTCAGAGCATCACTACTAAAAACCATTCATTTGCATCTCGATGTTCTGATCATCTCTGTCTTCAACCCCTCTGTGTTTGTCTTTTCTCCAGAGCTGTTCAGTATGTCCTTGAACGCCAAGACAAAGGTGCGTGGCCTCATCGAGATCATCTCCAACGCTGCAGAGTATAAAAACATTCCCATCAGGCACCACGAAGACACACTGCTACGACAGGTGAGAAAAGTGCACTTTTAATTCACATTCTATAACCAAAACAAAATCAGAGCGCTTAATCCACTCTTTGACTTTTACAGCTGGCTCAGAAAGTCCCTCACAAACTGAACAACCCCAAATTCAACGACCCTCATGTGAAGACCAACCTGCTGCTCCAGGCTCACCTGTCCCGCATGCAGCTGAGCGCAGAGCTGCAGTCTGACACCGAGGACATCCTCAGCAAGGTCTTAATCACATTTACACCTGTTATTTTCTGTGATCCAGTTACAAGTGTTCAGCCAAGGCCTAAAAATATTTTCACTTAAGCACTTTAAGTGAAACACAGCAATTTCCAGCAGATATGACGCTTCAGTGTTAACTTTTATTGCTAGTAAAAGTATCTTAAAAGTTAAAATTAATCATACCAGCATTACACTAGTGTCATAGAATCCTTTGCCATAGAATAATATTCTTATTTGCTGTTCATTTATTGTCAGTTTTTATTGTTACTCAGTTAAAAACAACAACTATTATATCAATGCTGAATAAACATTTTTGCTGCTAATCTTTAAACAACAAGTTCAAAACAACAAAATTAGTTTGAAGTACAAATTTCAGTAACTTAATAAATATCTGTGCTGTCTCTTTTGATCGGTTTCTTGCAGCTGTGCTGAAAAAGAAATCAAATATTCTCGCCCCAAACTAGTGATGCTCATTTAGGTTAATTTTGCCAACCGGCTACTGCTGCTTGATAACCAAATATTAAGCGTTACCTTGTCAAAGTAATATTAAATTATTAATTAATTTTTAAAAATTAATTGATGTGTCTATTTTGTGTCTGACACATTAAAGATTGCATTTTTAAAATACTGATTTATTTTAACATGCGAACAACAGCATACAGAACATATTAACAACAGTACATCTTCACGCCCCTGCAGTGTTTCCAACAGCACAAATAACAATAAAATAATAAAAAGGATCGAATAAATAGTCCTGCACTTGATAATTTTCACCTAAATTGCAAATGTAGATTACAAAACGAAAACACTGACTGAATAATTTTAAACTGAAATAGGCTGTTTTTTCAAGTCATGTTTTTTTTTCTTTGTCTAATAAAAATAGGCTACCTCAAATCTCGATCCACGGAAAACATGCATTAAATTAACGCTCTGCTGTTTTTTTAATATCACAAACCTCTGTCAGCGTTTTTAATAGAATTAGTTATTTTAAAGATAATGCCTAGTGCTTCTGATTTTTCCTTCATGCTTGCGCTGCACGTCATTGGAGACAAAGAACAAGGCGCATATATTGACTTTTTTTTAAAATAGGCAACTATAGTATATGATAGTTTTGTGTTTTTTATATATAATATTACATTAATTTGCTTATAGGTTTTATAGTTTATATAGCTATAAAACCTCCGTTTAGTGCAGTTTTACTGCAAAAATCAAGTAAATCATTGGAAATCATTTTTTAAAAATGGATCTTTTATAAGAACTATTATTAACTGATTTTTGCAAATGGACAAAAGGTTGGTTTGTTGGTCATACACTAAATCATCAAAGAGAGGCATCATCATCAGCGCTTGGCATCAACTCATCTGTGTCAAACTATAACCAGCAATATCCTTTTTTTTTTGCTCCTTTCATTTTGCACTTCTGCAAAGTCTGCAGTTGCACATGTTACCACCCGACGAGTTAACAAATATGTGTTGCACATTTATGTATATTTATATATACAGTATGTCACAAAAGTGAGTACACCCCTCACATTTCTGCAAATATTTATTTATATCTTTTCATAGGACAACACTGCAGAAGTGACTCTTTGACACAATGAAAAGGAGTCAGTGTAAAGTTAGTTTAGCAGTGTAAATGTAGTGTCCCTTCAAAAAAACTAAAAATACGGCCAATAATAGCTGAACCCCTGGCAACAAAAGTGAGTACACCCCTTAGAAAAAAATTGAAAAGTTAATATTTTGTGTGGCCACCATCATTTTGCAGCACGGCTTTAATTCTGTTGGACATGGAGTTGACCAGAGCATCACAGGTTGCCACTGGAATCCTCTTCCACTCCTCCATCACAACATCACCAAGGTGGTGGACATTTGACACCTTGTGCTCCTCCACCTTCCTTTTCAGGATGCCCCAGAGGTGTTTTAAGGGGTTTAGGTCTGGAGACATGGTTGGCCAGTCCATCACCTTTACCCTGAGTCCCTTTAGCAAGCCAGTGAGGTGTATTTGGGGTCATTATCATCCTGAAACACTGCTTTGTGGCCCAGTTTCCGTAAGAAAGGGATCATGCTCTGCTTTAGTATGTCACAGTACTTGTCAGAATTCATGTTTTCCTCATTGAATTGTAGCTTCCCAATGCCAGCAGCACTCATGCAGTCCCACATGATCACACTCCCACCACCATGTTTAATGATAGACAAGACACACTTTTGTTTTTGTACTTCTCACCTGGTTGCCACCACACACGCTTGACACTATCTGAACCAAATAGGTTTATCTTGGTCTCATCAGACCACAGGACATGGTACCAGTAATCCTGGTCCTTAGTTTGAATGTCTGCGGCAAATTGTTTGCGAGCTTTCTTGTGCATCTTTAGAAGAGGCTTCCTTTGAGGACAACCATGCAGACCAATTTGGTGCAGTGTGTGGTGTACGGTCTGAGCACTGACAGGCTGACCCCCCATCCCTTCAATACCTGAAGCAATGCTGGAAGCACTTATCCGTCTTTTTTCAAAGACAATCTTTGGATGTGACGCTCAGAACGTGCACTCAGCTTCCTTGGCTGACCATGGCGAGGCGTGTTCTGAGAAGAACCTGTCCTCTTAAAGCATTGAATGGCCTTGGCTGCAGCACAGTTTCAGAGTGTTGGCTATCTTCTTATAGCCTAGGCTTTATGCAAAGTAACAATTTGTTTTTTCAGGTCTTCTGAGAGTTGTTTATCATGAGATGCCATGTTGATCTTTCAGTGGCCAGGTTGAGAGAGTGGAAGAGCTTTTATACCAAATTTAACTCGCCTTCTATCTGGAAACACCTGAGACAGTGTAAAACTAATGAGTCACATGCCACAGGGGAAGGAAAATGTCTAATTGTGCTCAATTTGTACATTTTCACTAAGTGGTGTACTCACTTTTGTTGCCAGGGGTTCAGCTATTATTGGCTGTATTTTTAGTTATTTTGAGGGACACTAAATTTACACTGCTAAACTAACTTTACACTGACTCCTTTTCATTGTGTCAAAGAGTCATTTCTGCAGGGTTGTCCCATGATAAGATATAAATAAATATTTGCAGAAATGCGAGGGGTGTACTCACTTTTGTGACATACTGTATATGTATATATAGTTTAACTGATACCATTAATCGGTTAAAATGCACCCTTTTGGTTAATGGTTAATCGTTTTTTACAATTACAATATTTTATGATTACAATACTTTTGAAAGTTTATCAGTTTCCACATTAATAACAGCAAAGCATTGATTGCAGGCAATGTTTCTGAAACACCAAAATAATATATTGGGCATAGTTTTTTTTTTTTTACATGTTTAGTGTAAAAAACACCTTATTTTGTTTATTTCAAAATTTGACAGCAAGTGTATACAAATTTATTTTTATCAGATAGATACCCAAGTTTTTAAATTAGGCATAAAGTCAGGGGTGCATATAATATGGCCCTGATGGAAATAAAACTTTTTTTACCATATATGCGACTAGAGAAGTGCTTTTGCAGACCACTGTGAGAGTAATGTAAATATGGTAATTTTTGTTGTACAGTACTTGTATTGTTGTAATAATATAAAAAATTACTGATAACTTCTGGGCGCAGATGTCATTCATGTAGCCGCTTTTCATCTCAAACACAGTCAGCCTTTCTCCAGTCCTCATCTCAAGCGCCATCATTCCTCTCCTTTTTTGTAATGTTTATGTATTCAGTGTTTCTGAAGTCCTGGTGTTTGTGTGTGCCTTCAGGCGGTGCGTCTAATCCAGGCGTGTGTGGACGTGCTCTCCAGTAACGGCTGGTTGAGTCCAGCACTGGCTGCTATGGAGTTGGCACAGATGGTCACGCAAGCCATGTGGTCCAAAGACTCATACCTCAGACAGCTGCCACACTTCACCTCTGAACTCATCAAGCGCTGCACGGACAAGGTGAGAAGCACATGATCACCACAACACTCCTCCAGTAAACTCTTTAAAGGGATAATTCACCCAAAAAGCAAAATGTCCTTGTCATTTACTGAACTTTAATGAATTTCTTCTTTTGAACACTAAACAATGTTCAAACTATTTATTTAAAAGGAGTTGAAACTACACGATTTTCGGGACAACTTAATTGTTTTATGTTTAATCCACTTAAATGCGTAAAAATGATGAAGTTAACTTAATTCCTTCATGCTGTCCCAACTCAAATGGATTGTGTTGAACCCAGCATTTTTAAAGAAGACATCTTTAGTCTGTCGACATCCATAGTAGGAACAAAAATACTATAGAATTATATAGTTTTTCCCCTCTGCATTCTTCAGTATATCTTGCTTTGTGATCAACAGAAGAAACTTAAACCAGTTTGGAACAAGTGTAGGCTGAATAAATGATCATCATCATAAGCAAATGATCATTTTTGGCTAAACTGTCCCTTTAAGGCAGGAAACAAGTGAATAGGATGAAAAAAAAAATCTAATAGTTCGGACTTATATACTTCATCGTATGATTAATTACTTTAAGAATTGCTAATATTTTTGGGTTGGTCAGGTTCCATATTCTTTGTACAATCCATTAATGCTATCATATTACAGATGACAGATTTTGCAGTGGTGGTAGTGAAAATCTCCATAATTCAAAAAATGCTGAGGGGTTTCACACATATATATGTTCATGCATAATTAAGCTTATTATATATAAGACTTTATATTCAATAAACATATAGTTGGGTAAAACCTTTCAGAATGCAGATGTTGATACAATTGTGATGATTGGTGTATGAGAGAGCTGTAAGTGATGTATGGCTCAGTGCAGGAGAAAAAAAAACGTAAAGGTCCTGTGAAGTGCTTTGAAAATGTGCCTTTTTTTGTTTGATGTTTGGCGTAATCTCAACTGAAAAATGAAGTGACGGTGGGAAAGTGTAGCTCCTCCCCTTTTTAAAAGCAGCCAATAGCGCTTTGTTTTATCACCGCTCTTCCATTGAGAATGATACTAGAGAGCATTTGATTGGTCATGAGAAACTGAAGTATGAGGTGACGTGAGTAAAACTGTTCATCCATTTAGGCGGAAGTGACCAACTACAAGCCTTACATGTTTTATGATAGTTGTATATCTTCTACACATGAATTTTGTCACTGTTTTGGTGCACATTAGCTTATAGATATCCTAAAAACCAACAATACTGAAAATCTAAAAAAATTAATTTAATTCTCTGGGACCTTTAAAATACGTGTTGTAATCAAAATCTTCCACAGATTGATTTAAAATTCTAATATTGACAGGCTCGTGAAAGCATTTGCATGACCGACTGTGTTTTTGTTGGTGTGTGTAGGGTGTGGAGAGTATCTTTGACATCATGGAGATGGAGGATGAGGATCGCACTGGACTCCTGCAGCTCTCAGATGTCCAGGTGGCAGATGTGGCTCGTTTCTGTAACCGATACCCCAACATCGAGCTCTCGTATGAAGTGGCTGACAAAGACGACATCAAGAGGTGCAAACTTAAAAATTTTCCTTAAAATTGCTTAATATAGTGTAGCTGTATGAAATGCAGATTTTTTTTCAACGCAGTCAGCTGGAGGTGTGAATGTGTGGTCTTGTGTTTGCAGTGGGAGTCCAGTGGTTGTGCAGGTGCAGCTGGAGAGAGAAGAGGAGGTCACAGGCCCTGTCATCGCTCCTCTCTTCCCTCAGGTCAGTGTCTGTCGGGATATTGAGGCCCAATCCCAATTCTATTTTCTACCCCTTCCCGTTCCTCTTGGTCCTTGAAACAGAGTGTAAAGGTGAAGGACTTCAAAATTGATCCCTAGAACAGCACTACAACACTTGCACACGTCATCGTATGTCATAGCGATCTCTTGCTTCACATGAGATCAGACGATCATGACTGCTGTATTTAATTTAGTTGCATTATTATTTTGGTATTTATATTCAGGAAATCACTGAAGGCATATATCATGTTATCATTACAATATAATGTGGCTATAAGATCTTAACTGTACTGTGCATTTACACCGTGCCCATATTCGTCTATGTAAACACACGAAAACAACATTAACATTATAGCAGACACTGTAAAAGCCACTAGACTTTTCTGACAGGGTATTCCAGTGTCATTATTGTAGATATAGATAGCGATTATAGATAGTGATATTTATCTGTTTTTATTTTAGCGTTTTTTAAAAGTGTGACGGTAAAACACAAACGCCATCATGAGTGTAATAAAACATGTGCTTGTTTGTTGTAAAAATTCATAATAATGACAAAAAAATACTAATTTGTGCATCTCCTGACTTCCGTGTGCAGCCATGCCACCGTTGTAGCTGGTGTATTCTGGGAAAATTTCTTACCCCTTGGTTTCGAGTGTGGTCCTGGAAAATCTCTGTTTGAAGGGGTATCTAGCCCTACGCCTTCAAGCTAAAGAGAATTGGGACACCCCTACCCTTTTTTCTTTTCTTTTTTTATATTATATTTTGATTTTCTTAAAGCAACACAGAGCAATACAAAAAGCAACGACAATTATAAAGACAAAAAAGAAAAAGCAAACAAAAAAGACAGAGAGGAAAAAAAACATTACATCAGTTCCTCCAGTATTATACATGAGTCAACAATGTTACACATATATATCTAGGCCAGTGGGCACAGGCAATATGGTGATCTTGCAGACAATGACAGGGTTATATCCTGTTATCCTGGGCATTTGACAAATAATTTAAAAAGGGTTTCCAGGTGGCTTCGAAGCCATCAATGCTATTAGAAAGATTGTGTCTCAGTCTCTCTAAATGTAAAGTGCTAGAAAAAGCCATGATTTAAAAAGTGGTTTTGATGCTCTTTTCCATAAACAAACAAATAATTTTTTTTTTAGCTAACACCATTCCATATTGGACAGCTTTTTTAAATTGATGACTGAACCCACGAAGTGAATCAGACCAACCAAAAACAGCAATTGCTGGATCAGGGGCAACCTTTACCCTTTTACTTGAATGCACAAAATAAGGGGTAGAATTGGGATTGGGCCTGAGTCAGTCATGCTCACAGAGGCAGTTTGTTTTTTCACCCAGTACAATAGTAGTAACAATATTGTGAAAACTTATACAATTTAGCAATTATACACTTGCTGACTGTTTTCAGTGTTGATTATGATTTTCTTTGACTTAAAGCCATTTATTCCTCTGACGCAAATCTACATATTCAGCATGCATCTTTACTCCGGTCTTCAGTGTCACATAATCTTGCAGAGCTCAGTCTAATATGATGATTTACTGTTCAAGAAACATTTATTACTAGTAAAAGTAACTTTAAAAGTTCAAATGTTTGCAAATGTATTTAAATAAATAAATAAATTAGCATTAGCAAGACATTTTTGAAGTGGATCAAAAAAGTTTATAAATAGTTTTAAACATCGACAACAACAACACGCATACTCGTCTTATGACAATATTGTAAAACAAATGTTGTAAATTAAATGTTGACTGTGCTATTGTTATTATTAGTAGTATTCAGTTAGCTGAGCATTTTTTTTTAATTGCTAGGTGTTTTAAAATAAAACCAAAATATAAACCACACGTTTGATATACAACAGGAGAAAACAAAAAAATATAGAGATAGATAGATAGATCTTTTTCCCTAGTATTCTTTGAATAATTAAATGTAAGTTCAGCAGAAATGTGAAACCAAAATCTTCTATACAATTATCTTCTCTGATAGTAGTAGAATATAGTAGTAGAATTAAAGTAGTAATTAATATTTATATATATATGTATACAATGCTGATTCCAAACTTTCATACAGTAGTGTTGATGTCTTAACATGACTTTACGTCTATAAATTAAACGGACACCCTTTAAGGTTCATTAGTTAATGCTTTTACTAACATGAACTAATTATGAACAATACTGGTACAGCATTTATTAATCATTATTAACTTTCAAACTCATGCTTGTCCACATTAATGCACCGTCAGTTAACATGAACTAACAATAAACAACCATATTTTCGTTAACATGAACAAACAACGCACTTATTACAGTATTTGTTCATGTTAGTAAATACATTGTCTAATACAGCCTTATTGTAAAGTGTTACAAAGTTTACAAGAGTTAAATAATGTCTTGTTTGTTTGTGCAGAAACGTGAAGAGGGCTGGTGGGTCGTAATCGGAGACCCCAAATCAAACAGTTTGATCTCAATCAAGAGGTTAACTCTGCAACAGAAGGCCAAGGTCAGTCCTGCTCCTGTATCCAAAAGCAGCAGAATAAATATTCTCACATTTTATTTTAGACTGTCTAAATATAGCATTTAAAACTGTAATTACAGCATGCTCTCTCTCTCTCTCTCCCCACAGGTGAAGCTGGACTTTGTGGCTCCTGTGGTCGGTGTGCACAACTACACTCTGTACTTCATGAGCGACGCTTACATGGGCTGCGATCAGGAGTACAAGTTCAGCACAGACGTGAAGGAGGCTGACAGCGAAGGAGACAGCGACAGTGATTAAGCCCGCAGTAGACGGACGGTTTGAGCCCATTTAACTCTTTTTATATATATTTTTGGAGGATTAACGTGACTGTTAAGTTCATTGTGATTTAAATAAAGATGTACATTGGAGAGTTGCGGCAATGATGTTTTATTAACAAGTCAACAAAACTATTTCAAGTACATTAAGCGGAAAAAGAACTGCATCATGAAAAAAGATTGACATTAATTTATCCTTGTGTTATTCCATACCTTTTTTTAACCGTATTTCCAGTGACAGCTATAAAATAAGAGACCGGTGTTACATTTTGTTTCTCAGGATTAGTAATTTTTAGTTTTGTAAAATGTAACAGCATTTCTCCTCAATTATTAGTTATTTTTGACAATACCCATGTTTTAATTTGGAATAACCTTGATTTTTTTTATTTCAATAAATAAATAAAGTGCTTCTTAAAATGAAACTAATATTAAAATTGTACGTAATTCATGGGTAACAAAAACCTGTTAATCCACAGAATGTTGTCCCAGAGATTTATAGATTTGTCAGGTGTAAAACTCCACAAAATAAATCATACAAATTTTGGCATGACATGAGGATAAGTTAATGACAGTTGTTTAATGTAACACTTGATAAATCAAATGTGTGGATTGAGTGCGCTGGTCAGCGAGGAGTCTCGTCAAACACGTCGGTGTACGAAGCTTTAAGGTAGTTGACGTAGTTCTGCAGGCTGCGGTTTGAGCTGTTCACCTGCTCCAGCTGATTCTTCATGTCTTGAAGTTTGCACTGAAATCTCTTCTCCATCTGAAAAAGGAAACCCACACTGTTTCAAAGAGCTGTTCCACACACAAACTCCCCTCGCCATTTATGCACAGTCAAGTGGTTCTAAACTTTGAAGAGAAGTCTTCTGTTGTATCACAGATCCATATATGCTTAAATATTTTCATTTCTTTATCCAGTCTTCCTATTTTCAAGTAGGTCATTCACACAATTTAAATTGCACTGTAGGCAATGAAGTGCTTAAAGTTAATGTGTCTAATAGACTTCCATTGTAGGTATGTTTGTGTGGAGCCCCTAAATCTTGACCTGTGGACCTCAAAATTATAGAATTCTTTAAATTAAGGAACTAAAAAAAAAACATGAAGTTTATATGTATACACACTATACATACACACACACATAAATTTATTTAACTTCGTCAATATTGAAAGGGCTGGATCGTTTTTGCCGAGTCTTGATAAAGAAGGGCGTAAGCCAAAAGCAAGTTGTGTGACTTTAATTTCTATTTGATCTTATATTTTGCTCCCAGATTTCTTGTAACTCATTCAGGAAACGTACTAGGGGTTCCCTTGCTAACTGTAATAAACCTAAAACATGGATTACTGTAAAAACTTGTCAATAGCAGGGAAGCGTCGTCTCTTAATTGACAAGATATCTCGTCAATGGCGGGGAAAGGGTTAAACTGTTTCCAAGGTGGAAATGCACAGCCTTAACAAAGAAAGATGATTTATATATTGCCCAGAATATTATTAATATTGCATGGTTCAGTTTGGTACGGCACAGTCTACAGCAGGGGTTGATGGAGATCTACCTTCCTGCAGATTTCAGACACACCTGCTGTTCAGGTACTAATTAATTGGTGAGTTTGTGAGTTTGATCAGGGTTGAAGCTGAACGGTGTAGGACGTTAGATCTTCAGGAATGAGCACCACCCCTGGTCTACTGCTTTGCTTGCTGTACCTAGTAATTTTATAGTACCACCTCAGGTGAGGTTCCTAGTGAGCCGCATTATTGGCAAACGATGACATACACACACACTGCTGATTGGTCCATTTCAAGCTGTACTAAACTGCATTGGAAATAGAAAACCAAAGTGAGCCAAGCTGTGCAGAACTTTACAGTACCGCAGTCAGACTGGACCTCTTGGAACTGCCATAAATATGAACATGGCAATGGAAAATCATATTGCAATGCTTATTTGAAGAAAGAAACACTCCACTTTTTTGGAAAATGGCTGAAGTCTAGATTTACCTTTTTATTTTTTAAAGCATTCAGGCAATCTTCGGGTCTGGCAGGAACATTTTTAGCTTAGCATAAATGATTTAATTGGATTAGAGTAGACCATTAGCATCTCACCCAAAAATGTTTTTAAATTTTTGATAATTTTCCTATTTGAAGCTGGACTCCTCTGGAGTGACATCATGTACGAGAATGTATTCAAACATGTAAAAACTAAGTGGCCTTAAATTAGCGGTGCCCAAACTCTGTCCTGCTGATTTTAGCTCCAACTTGTCTCAACACACCTGCACGGATGTTTCTAGAAAGCCTAGTAAGAGCTTGATTAGCTAGCCCAGGTATGTCTGAATGGGCTTGGAACTAAACTTTGCAGGACACTGGCCCTCCAGGACCAAGTTTGTGCACCCCTGCCTTAAATAAATTTTTAAAAAAACTATTTATTAAATGGCTACAAGTTTGTCACATTCTTAAATTCAGAATATCTTCTTCTGTAAAGAAACTAAAACAGTTTGAAAATAATGATGCCACTTTTCCTTTTTGCGTTAACTACTCCTGTCATATTTCGTCAAGTGTCTTCAATATTATTGTAGAACACTTACATCATCTTTGCTGCGGCGTGCTTGACTCAGCTCATTTTTGGCCAGGCTCAGTTGGCTCTCCAAATCCAGCATTCTGGACTGTGTGGATCGCTCTTTAGAAATCAGCCGCTCCAGACTCTGCTCCCCCTGTCCACAAACACCAAACACTGCAGTTGAAGTTCTGCTGTCTGACGAGGCATGTGGAGACTGACAGACTGTAGTGTGTGTGTAAATATATGACCTGTCTCTGCGCCTCCACTCTGCTCTGCTCCAGCTGTCTGAACAGACACTCACACTCGCGGCTCTTCTCCTCTAGATGCTGCTGGCTGCTCTTGATGGTCTCTTCACGCTTGGAGACCAGCTGAAGAAGATCCTTGTTCTGAGCACTGGTGTCCTCCATCTTCCTGAGTAGCAACAACAAGAAAGAAAACAATGCTGAAACACAGTCGACACTGTTGAGTCAGCTGACTTTATTTCATTTAGTATTTTTTATTACACTCAATAGTTATTTGGCACAGAACTAGTTAATAGTCCACATGAACTGAAAGCTGCGACAGTTTTTTCCGTATTGTGATGCAGTTCCTAGAGAAGCGGTATATTAAATGAGAAGGCAGTGGGCGTGGCTTGTTTTTTTTCTACTGCGAGCTGATTGGATGTAATTAAGTAGGCATTTCAATCAGAAAGCTTGGGGAATCAGCTTTCGGGAGTCAGTACAACCTAACAGACACCTCAACCTCACCATTTCTGTTTGTTGTCAAAACTGACAGTTGAAGGGGCGTGGTTAAGTATATTAACCCCCACCCAATACCTCAGACCGACTGAGAATCAGAAAGAGCTATATTGCCAGGTATGTTCACATACGAGGAATTTGTTTTTGTGACAGAGCTTCTACAGCGCAACAGAATTACAGAGAGGACAAAAAAGAGATATAAATATATTCAAAAAATAGAAGTGTTAAATGCTAATATACAAATGGACAAGTGTATGTACAGGCATATTACTATATAAAACGTTATATGTGCAGCTGTTACGTGCAAATTGGCATGTAAAGTGTGTTGTTAAATAAGTGTATGTGTGTGTAAAAAGTGTATAGCAAGTAGTGATGTTGGTTCCACGATTGTTATCATCAAGTGTTCATGAGATGGAACGCCTGAGGGAAGAAACAGTTTCTGTGTCGGGCTGTTCTGGTGCGCAGTGCTCTGTAGCGTCGCCCAGAAGGTAACAGTTCAAAGAGGCAGTGTGCTGGGTGTGAGGGGTCCAGAGTGATTTTGGCAGCCCTTCTGCTCGCTCTAGATAAGTACAGTTCTTGGAGGGTTGTACCAATGATTCGCTCAGCAGTCCCAACTATTCGACGTAGTCTTCGAAGGTCAGATTTGGTAGCTGAGCTAAACCAGACAGTTATTGAAGTGCAGATGACCGATTCAATGATGGAGGTGTAGAACGGTTTGTAGAAGCTCCTTTGGGAGGTTTAACTTCCTCAGCTAAAGTAAGAGAATCTTAACTGTAATTAAAATAAATTAATAATTTACTTTAATAAAATCTTTAACTGTAAAAACAAGAAGTGCATTTTCAGATTTCAATTTTAGATTAGAAGGGCAAACATTTTTTTTTCTTAATGACATGCATACATGAATTGTTCAGCACAAAACTAGCAATGTGAGCCAACGAAATCATACGTTTAGTCGACTTCATTTGTACTTTAAAAATAAATGAAGAAAAATATTTCGATTTCACAAAGCCTTTTCAATGTAATATTTTATATGATGATTATACCATCAGTATATTTTGGCATATTTAATCATAGTTTTACATAAAAATATTGAATTATAATTTATATTTTATTTTACTATATTTAGATTTTTTTATATTTTATTTTTATATTGTAGCAAAATGATGTGATCAGTATATTTTAGTTTATTTTATAAATAAATAAACCGTTATTAGTAATATTTCTGAATTCAGTTTTTAATTGTTGGATAGTAGACCAAAGTATCATCAATATATTTTGTTTACTTGTTTAAAATAGAACGACATTTTACTGTATGAAACAAATCAATACTAATAATAACAGTAAATGTGCGGCAGACCTTTCAATGCTTTCCATTGAGCGTTTCAGCTGCATATTTTCTTCAAGCAGAAATAGGTTCTTCTCCTGGAGTGACTCAATTTTACTGCTCTGCTGCTCCACCTTCAACCAAACGAACAGAAAATTAAAAACCCAATCGACCTGGCACTGTCATATGTCTTCAGGTAAAATCATAAAGCCACAAATGTGGTTTTCATAACCCCTCACCTTGGTCCTCAGTTCAGCCAGATGGCAGCTGTGTTCAGTGTTCCTCCTGTCCTGGATGATCCGGTTCTCTCTGGTCTCTCGGAGCTCGTCCTCCAGGAGCTTCAGCGCCTCGCGCAGCTTCTCCATCTCCTTCATCCGGGCCTGGAGCTGCTTGCGGCCATGCTCCATCTCTCTGTCCACCTCCACGCGCTCGCTTTCTGCCTCCTTCTCCATCATCTCCAGCCTCAGCCTCCATTCCTCAGACTCCAGACGCGTCTTCTGCAGCTGTGAGACGTTTAAGAGTTATGATTATGACTAACTGTAGATGAACTGAAATGAAATCTGAATATTGTTCGATTTCAATGTAGATCAAATCAAGTTAGAATATAATTAAGCTACAAGAATACTTGTGTGCACATAAAAGAATACTGAATTATTATAATAAAAATAATGAGTTTCTTCTCTTCAGTGTCAGTATAGGGTGCACATTCATATTTTTGGATGCAGCTGTGCTATGTTCTAAACAAAGGAAGTCCCAGGGGCTATCTATGCACAGTGTTCATGATAGTGCACAACATACTGACACTGAGGAGAAGAAACTGTTGAACCAAGCTGTTGTTTTTAATATTCTGATTGAACCACTGAAGGCATGTGGTCTGTTTTGAGGATGTTTTTGGAGTCGGGAAGCTTGCTTTCATTAATAAGCTCTCTGATTTTACCTCAAATATCTATATCTGTATTCAGAAGATGAAAGAAGGTCTCAGGGTTTTGGAACAACATGAGAGTTGGGAATTAATAACATAATTTTCATTCAGAAATGTGCATCATTGCTAAATGTGATAGTGATTTAGTACAACAGTTGAACATACACAAGGGGCTACATTTTAAACACAATATTGTAGTTTTTTTCTGATGTCCTATAAACAGTTCCAAACCTCTTAGAACAGCACTGCACTTTTGTGTTCCTGACTGAATCTGTGTTTAAATAAAGCAAGTAACTAACAATAATGCATTCAGTAATTCAATCCATGGACAGAACCATTCATAAAGACAGCAATTTGCTTCTTTTCACAATAAATTTGCCTTTATTTTATTTAAACTTTCTGAATGAACAATGCAATGAATCTGAAAGTTTACCTGAAGTTACACCAGGAATTAAAGGGTTAGTTCACCCAAAAATTAATATTATGTTATTAATTACTCTCCTCTTGTTCCAAAATTCCTGAGATGTTTGTTCATTTTGGAACACAAATAATGCTGTTTTAGATTAAAAAAAACACAGAGCTCTCTGACCCTCCATAAACAACTTTACACTTTTATGGTCCACGGAAATGTTTATGAAGCTTTGTAAGATTATAGTTGAACTACTGAAGTCACATGAAATGTTTTGATCATGTTTTTGGTTCCTTTTCTGGACATCTCTGGACCATTGCAGTACATGGAGGATAAGAGAGCTCTCTGATTTCATCCAAAGTATCTTTATTTGCATTCTGACCATGAAAAAATGTTATAGATTAAAGGTGTTATAATTGAACTGTCAGGGAGATTATTGCTTTCGTAAAACGATTCCTCAATATACATAGCAAGGTTACAAAAAATAAACCAAAACAATACAGTTCCTTCGATTTAGTACTGATATCGAAATGGTTCCCAAGCTACAGTCATAAGTGTATATTGGTAGCATAATTTACAACATCGCTCAACCAATCAGCATCAAGGACTGGAACTATCGGTTTTACAATATTGTTCATTGCTATCCCTCTAAACACAAACATTGAAACTTGAAAGTACCTGACTTTTGTAGCCTTCCACCAGACTCTCGAAGTCTTTGAGCGAGACCTTCAGCTGCTGCACCTCGGTCTGAGACAAACACAGCCTGTCCTCTGCAGCTGACAGAGTGCTCTAATGGAGGGAATAAAGCAATGTCAATCGACAAGAAAGCAAAAGTGTTTTGTACGCAAAAGAGGGAACACTTTCTCCTGCCAGAGTTCTTGCCTTGAGTCTCTGGTTCTCCAGTTTGGTGGAAGTGTTTTCTGAGGTGAGGAAGTGCAGACGGTTGAGGAGACCCTCTCTCTCAGCACAGGACTTCTGCTCACAACTGCACAACTGATCATTTAACTCACTGAGACGACTGCAAAGAGAAAATACAACAATCACTGGCCATTATGAGCTCGGGAAATATCATAAATCAGTCAAACATGAAAGGTTTTCAAGTTGCACTGCATACTATTGGAAAACAGGGTTGGGAATTTGAAATATTTTGTGATATTCCACAATATATTGCAATTTACTACCTTTTTTAAATGTTGTCCTGATAGAAAACTTTGGCGACATCTGTTTTAACTAAATAGATATACAGTTTGTGTAGCTCAGTTCAATATTGTTGCTGTCCTAAATGGGATTGTCATACAGATAAACTGACCAATGCTAATGAAAACCTGTCGTAAAATGTTGTATGCACCTTTCTGTGATGCCGCCACCTTTATTTTTCGAACTTGTTGGATGCTATAGGTGCTTTTTTTTTTAAGTGAGATGCTAACGGTCTAATCCGATTCTATGATCTGTGCTAAGCTAAGCTAAAAGTGCTTCCCGCTAGGCTAAATGGATTTTAAAAAATGGTAAAACTCAACTGTTTGACTTTAGGGGACTTGTCAAATGAGCCTATTTGCGATTAAAGTTGAGTGTTCCTTTAAAAGCCTTGCAAAAAAAAATCAAAGTCAGGTTTAAAAGGTAGGTTTCGTTTTTGTTATGCAGAAAAAATATGAAATGTTTTGATAAAATATGACCAATTTTGACTTTTATTTGACAGCCTTTGTAAGATTCGCTTAAGAACAAACCTGTTTTAAAAGGCATTTATCTGACAACTAAAATAAACTCTGGAGACCAAAGAGGTATAAATTACTCAGAGCATAATCCAGAATTTACAGTACAATTAATAAATTATAGACACAAAGACTAGACATCGCTTCAGTCACTGACTTATTTAAGGTGGTGATCTGCAGCTCCAGCTGGCTTTTCTCTCGGCTCTGTTTGGAGAAACGCTGCTGAAGCTCCTCAGCACTGGAGAGAGCTTCTGTTAACTGAACCTCCTGAAGAGACGACAGAAACACATCAGTCAAAGTCTGCACCCCATGGGTCATACAGGACAAATGCAGAAAATATGTTTAACAAAAGTGTTAAATAAAAAATGTACAATGTGGGATTGATGCCGAATTTAGGTATAATGATATACATACGCAGTTGAATTCAAAATTATTAGCCCTCCTGTTAAAAATGTTATTTTTATATTTCCTAAATGATGTTTTATCAGAGCAAGGAAATTTTCACAGTATTTTTTACAGTATTTTGTTTTTTTTATTTATTTTTTTATTATTTTCCTCTGCAGAAAGTTTTATTTTGTTTAATTTTAATTAACAGGAGGGCTAATAACTATGGCTTCTGTTATTTTTTACTTTGGATATATGTCCAATTAAACCCTTTTTCATTTCTACAGTACCTTTTCCAGGAGTTGTGCAGAGAGCTGTGCAGCAGTATTCACACTTTTCTCTGCCTGTTTTCTGTGCTCCTCCAAAAGCTGTTTGTGGACGTCTCCTTCACAGTGCTGCTTTAACCCTCTCATCTGCTCCAGCAGGCCTTGAACCTCCTCCTGCTGATGCTGCAGTGTCTCCTCCAGCCTCTGTCACAGGACATGCTTACAGTCTCCCTTTACTGTATGTCAAACGAAAACTGTGAAGAAAGTACAGATTTGTTGGCTTACTTGTATCTGAGCCTCCTGACGTTTGTTTTCAGCTTCCTTCTTAAGCAGATTGTTCTGCAAGCGACTGCGTGTTGATTCAAGAACTTTGGACAGCTCTCCTGTGGCTTTCATATGCTCCTGTCATGATACAACATTTTTTAAATATCTTCCCGATTTTAAAGTACGAATCTCAGAAGAAACTTAGATGCAAATCCACAATATTGAAGGGTTGAAGGTATTAAAAGATGCTGTAGAAGAATGTTAGACAAACGCATAGAGAAAGATTACTGTTACCTTTTCAGTTTCCAAATTCTCAGCCATCTGATTGGCCTCTTTTTCCCTCCTGCTGAGTTTAGTCTCAAGTTTCTAAAACAGAAATGATAATTATTAGTAATACTAAACAACTAAGCATTTTAAATAGCTTGAGAAAAAGGAAACAGCTCTACATTCAAGCAATAACTTCCCTTTGGAATTTTGAGGTTGGCAAGATATTTAAATGTAACATTTTAACAAAGTCTGCCTTCAAACACAGTAAAATATTTTTTAAAGTGTTTATTTTTTATTTCTTTGGCCCATTGGCTTCCATAGTGATTAATTTTCCTAAGATGGAAGTCAATGGGTGCCAGAAACATCCAAATATCATTGTATTTTTTGTTTAACGGAAAAAAGAAACTCAAAGGTTTAAAATCAGATTCATAAATTGTGAGGTAATTTTCATTTTTGGGTGAACTATCCCTTCGAATAGAAACAAACAAATGAAGCATTATGTGTATCAAGCTTATAACATCGTAACATTAGATTAATAACAGCAAAATGCAATCGGTTTTTATACAACAATGCCACAACAAAAAATGTATATACATTACACACCCTTCTTTCAGCTTCGGAATCTGCTAGTTTTCTCATTAGAATCTCCCTCTCATCAGTCATCCTCAAAGCATCTGTCTGTTGCGTAAAAAAACAAACAGAAAAACTAATGGATTCTGCAGTACTACAATACCAAAAAAAGTCATAAATTTACAATAGTTTTTGGTACCTCACGTCCATGCTGCTCCCTCAAAAGTCGTCTGAGAGTGCGGTTTGTCTCCACAAATGTGTCCAACTTCTGTTCTAGCAGCTCATGTTGACGGCCCAAATGATCAGGGTTTGTCTTTGACTGTTTTTTCTCCTAAATACACAAATCGTATGTGTTGGAATTACATCAAATTATGTCACTGTTAGCAACTGCACAGTTTGTGATCAACCTTCTTGAGTTTGCCCACAGATTCCCTCAGAAGCGCCACTTGTTTGGCTGCAGCCTGACCATCAATTTCAGCTTCCACCAGTTTCCTCAGCAGAGTTTCTATCTCCTGTTGCAGAGGTCCTGCTTCTGATCTGTTCACCATAATAGGCCTGTCACAATAATCAATATATCGACTTATCGCACAATACATGGACATGACCTCAATGATTTTTGGTGATGCAATATATATCGCCCATACAAAAAAAAAAAAAAAACAAGTCTTGCAACATTTTAGCTGATTGCATAACCTCTCTATCTCTATTGGAGGTGACATTGTCAGTATGGTTAAAAAAACACTATAGTATTTACCATTAATGACTAAAGTGTATTTTGATATATGTGCTTGACAACTGAAAAAAGATCTGGTAGCAGATATCGCAGCCTCTGTTACTTTTTACCTTGCATTTTTTTCGTTAACATTTATTATTATTTATTTTGGATATGCGTTTTCACATTTTTATTCCAAAGCCTAATCATTAAATTATTAAAATGACTCAATTAAATTAAATATTCTTAAGAACAAAATATTATGTGTTCTTTTGAATAGGGTACTTGCGTTATGATGCTATTATATTGCCATTCTGGCATTATATAATGAGTGGCCTAAAATGGTCTTAAAATGACTGTTTTAAAAAGATTGTTTATCGCGATATATTTTTGATGCAATATATCGTACAACCAAAAATAGATAATGTGACAGGCCTACACATCAACACATTTTACACATCCAGGATATGAACAAAAAAAATGAACGTGTCAAAGAAATCTGAAAGTACTGTACCTGATCTCTCCAGGTTCACCCTGTGTCCCGTCTGCGGAGCTACGCAGGTCTGTGTTTTCACGTTTTGACCTTCTCAAGTCTTTACTGGCTTCCTCAAGTCTTTCCTCATGCTGGTCGATCAAACGCTGACAGGCGCTCAACTGCTGTGACTGGTGCTTCAGGTGCTCCTCTGCCTGCCGTAACTTCACCTGAGGAGATTTTCATCTTCAAATCTTATAGTCATGCAGGACTCAACAAGGACTGTCCGATAGCTCGGTGTTAGTGTAAATGACAGTTCGCCCATGTTTTTAAATCTTGTCAATTTGAACCTGTGGGTAAAGGGTTTTAACCCTTAACGTGCAAAGATGTTGAATTCTGTATTAGCGTGCACACAACATATAGTCATGTCTTAGACACCATGTAAACATCTGGAATTAAAGGGATAGTTCACCCAAGAAAATTAAGATTTACTCACCCTCAAGTGATTTCAAAACTTGTATGTGTTCAGCACAGAAGGCATTTTGTAGAACGTTAGAAACCTGTAACCATTGACTTCCCCAGTAGGAAAAAAAAACATTACTAGGGAAGTCAATGGTGACCGGTTTTTATAAATTACTAAATTTTTCTAAATAACTTCAACAGAAAGAGCAAAGAAAGAAACTCAAACAGGTTTGTGACAAATGAAGGGTGAGAAAATAATGACAGAATTGTCCGTTTTGGGTGAACTAATTATGTTTCAACCGTATTAAAATAGTTTTTGCTGCGGTATCGAATTGGAATTGAGAACTGTGAAACTGTGTACAATTTTGGTTCATAATAAGCACTGACTACAAAATAAAATGGGTCAAAAACAAATAAAATAGCTATTTAGATTTTAGCAACAAATGGTACAGTAACCACAGTACAAGAATCTTTTGCACTGATCCATGACAGGACTCAGTAATATAAAACTCCCAATCCATACCTCATTTTTTATACAGTCAACCTCCGACATTAGGCTTTTGATTTTTCTCTCATATTTGCAGATGGCTCCTCTTGGATCCTCTTCCTCACTAGACAGGTCGGTGAGCCGAAGTGGAGGTGAGGAAGAGGATGGTCCCGGAGTGATATCCAGGCAGCGAGTAGCCCCCTGATGGCATTTTTAAAATAATTAAATAGTATGAAACCAAAGTAAAATCGTCTTTTCTGAACAACATACTGAACAAGAAAAAAAGTGAGATTTTGTCTGTATGATATTGACTGTATACCTGTGGTTTACAGTGTAAAACATGAATGTGACGTCACAACACAAAACACTGTTGGGCATTTGGTCATGGAGCTGGAACAGTAGCAGTGAATGTAGGTATTTAATATTATTTTGTTTGTCTTATTCAATGTAAGAATGCATTGTAAAGGTGAACACTTGCTGTACCATTTACTTTACTAGTAAGTGACCATTACTAGTCATTGTCAAATGCTAATATGCAAATATAAAAAATTTTTTGTTTGTTTGTTTGTTTTGCCATTCCATGTGGCACTATATAAATCAATCAAAACTGAAAGCACAAGGTAAACAGGGTGAGGTAAACAAATTAAATCTACCAAGATAAACTACTTCCAAAATTGCATCTCTAACAGTCAGCTATATTACTGCACTTGGTTATTTTGAGTTATTTATTTGTATAGCACTGTTCGCAGTACACAATGTTTCAAAGCAGATTCATAGAAAGTTTTAAAGTTTTAGGGGCAGGGTGAAATATATCACTTTTATGTATTACACTTTAAACAATCCATCTTTAGAGATATAATCTATACTGTGTTTCTATTATCAATGATTTGTCCTGCCCTCAAACAAAGTAAACAAGTCATCACAGATAAGTTGTTGCAAGAGGATTAACAGTAAGTCAATTTAACTAAAATTTGTAAATATGTGTGAGCGTGTATGCAGATAAAAATAGTGATTTATTATCAGGCTGGTAAAGAGTAAACAAGGGCTAAACAAACCTCCCATTTGTACTGTCTTCTTGTTGAGGTCTTTCCAGGAGGAACCCATGGAGCTCGGACCTTCACACTGGCAGTGGATCGCAAACTGCTCACTTTACCCTGCTGAAAACACAGTAGTGACGACGAGTGCTTTAATTTTGTGTAAATCATACGATGGTTATTTAAACTGGAACAGCAGAGGGGATCGTTCAAACCTGGCTCTTCTGTGGGCTCTTCTTCAGGTGAACATGCACAGATGTGGAGTCTGGGATATGAACATGAACGGGCGGAGAAGATGACCGTGTTTTCATCCCTTCACTTTGGTAAGACGGACTTACAACCGTTACAAGTATAAACAGTGTACCAGAAGTGTATCGTAAACTTGTAAGGGCAAAAAGAAGAAGTGCTACGAAACACGCGTCGACTTTGTCTTCATTCAACGATGTTTGTGCTTCCGAGCTTTTATTTTAGTTTACGCACTGCGACTCGTTAATACGGCATAATCGGAAATTCATTTTAAAACGCTATTCGTGTACATTAAATGGTAATTGTGTTATAAATACAAAAAAGTACTACAACCTCAAGTCAAGAATACAACGTTGCGTCCCCTGGGTAATGTTGTTTGCACTACCCGGTAGACTCTCTCACGGACAACAATAGCCGCCAATCAGAGACGCTCCTGGCACCTCAAGTCCCGCCTTCGATGTACTGTTTTGGCTTATGGTTGGCTATTTCGAACTTCAGCGACAAAGATCTGAGAAGTGTATGCCCAATGGACTGAAGCGTATTAGGTTGTCCTGACAACGACGCGTCGCTATGTGTGGGCATCTTGTTTGGCAAGTATATTTGTAAATAATAAACATTAGTAACATTACGACGTTTATGAATTACGTCAATGAATTACATCTTAATTATAATTACCCTAAAACCTATATACCTAATCTGACCTTGTAACAATTAAACTCAATCATACATATACAATTTGTTTACTGCATTAGCCTAATGTATGTATGTTGTGAGTTAACATCCATTCTGTTCCAACTATATATAGGTTACAGACAAGCCAACAACCATCTGCTTGAGATGTTTATTTCTTTGACAAATATTTATCACTTTTGTCAAATCAAAAGATGATGCATAGACAATATTCTTGGTTAAATGAACAGGCTGAATGTCCATAGCAACCATCACATTTAAATTAAACCATCTAAAAACCCAAGGCTGTAAAAACTTAATATGAACAATCGGCAAACATCAAGTTTTAAAGTCACTGTAACCTCAGACAAACGATTTAAAGAGCAATCAATTTAAACTGAGGTAATAATAAACTTGAGGCTTGAGTAAGCAACCTAAATGCTACATGATGACAATGGTAGCAAAGCTGAAAATGGAACAAGAGCAACATATGCGAAAACAATTAACCATAATTTATGGAAACTTACCAAAAGACCAGATTATATGCTTGTTGAGATGTTAGCTTCAAACTAATTCACAGACTTAAAAGACTGGATGGTTTTAGAACAATCTCTAAAACTCATTCACAAGCATCATAAGAGGATGTTTTACTTTGTATAGAAATTGGCTGATGTTGCCATTCAAAGTAAAAGAAAACACTCTGATATACAGAAGTCCAGCGTAGTCGAGCTAAATGACAGAGGAAAAGCCTTCAGTGCCATTTCAGTTTTTTTTTATTGATATCTTTAAATTAAATTCTTAGCTTTGAGGTTACAGTATGAGCCAAGAATAGACGAAAGCCAGTTTAATTACTGGAAAGGAAGTCTTTATAGCAAAACCAGCAGGCTACCATTAGATGGCACCAAGCTTTTTAAAGTTGTGCAGTGTTATCAAGTGCTTCAGGCTGGTGCAGCGATGACAGAAGCTTTGATTTCATAACACATGTTGTGTGGCCTTCTGCATTCGGCTGTACCATTTCTTCACTTTGGTGTGTTCCATCATATCATCAAATGACTGAAGACCTTCCATAACCCTCAAAACTCCAAACACTGCCTGTAGCGAAGAAATTAAAAAATAAGCAAGTTGTGAGAAGACGCCTATTCATCCAAAGATCACAGATTAAGCACATTGATTCAGCATGGTACCATTAAAAAAAAGGATGGTTCACCCAAAAATGGAAACTTGATGTCAATTTATTGACCCACAACAGAACATTAAAGAAGATTTGATTTGAAATTGTGGTCGTGTGTGTGATTTATAAAATGCAAGTCAATTATTATCAGCACTTTGTGAGTCACAAATAATTTACAGGCTAAACAAAATATCCGTGGCTCCTGACGGCACATTTAAGTCTTGTAAAGTGAATCCATTTGTCTGTGAAAAGAAACTGAACCTTAAATACAACTTTTTTTATCCCACAGCATCTGCAAAGCCACTGAGGCACAGGTACTAAAATAATTTCTGAATCAAGGAGAGTGATTCTTAAATATTCTACTGCAGAAAAAAGTTACCTTAAACTTGAACAGCCAGAGGGCGAGTAAATTTAATTTGAGTTTTTTTTCCACAATGTTTTTGTATATTTTATTACACATAATATTTTTAGTTAAATAAGCAGTAAGTAAGTTTTTTTTCTACAAAAACATAATTTCACAGACCCTTATGGAAACGAAGGGGAAGAAATAAAATAAACTTTTTTTTTATTATTGTAACTTCTTTTCCCAGAATTCTTATTCTGAGAATTAAAGCTTAGAAGATAAACCACAATTCTGAGATAAGTTGCAATTATAAGTTATGAAGTTATTTGAGATTTTTTTTAAAAGTCTCAATTCTGAGCTATGGTCAGAATTCTGACTTTGTGTCTCGCAATTTGAACAATAGCAATTGCAAGTTATCAAGTCAGAATTTTGAGATAAAAGTCCCAATTCTATCTTGCAATCGCGAGAGTCAGAATTTTGACCTAACACGCAATTGCAACGTTTATCTGAAAATTCTGACTTTTTTCTCTTTAAAATTGTAGGCAATTCTAACTCAATAACTCACCATTTCATTCTGAGATAAAAGGCAGGATTTTGAGTTTGTGTAATGCAATTTTGAAGAAAAATTCAGAATTCTGAGATAAAAAGTCATAATAACCCTTTTTATTTTTCATTTAGTGGCAGAAAGGTCTTCCATAGACCCGAGTTAATAGAACAGAAGCTAATTTTTATTAAAATATTTTCTGTCTGGCAGAAAAACACATACCAGATCAGCGAGGTTGGGTTCATCACCTCCCATGAATTTCTTGTTTTTTCCAATGGCTGCCACCCAGTCATTGACAGCCTTGTAAAGATCCTGCCTTACATCAGCTTGCAGATTGTGTCTGTAGAATGAGAAGATTAAACTTTAATATCAAATCTTTTTTTTGTTTTTACATATTATTTACACACTGCCAACAAGAGCATACTTATTTTTCAATCTCTTTGAGATGATCCACATGGCAGCAGCTCCGAAATACTTTGCAAAAAAGCCCTCGAAAGACCCAAATTTGCCTTCTCGTACAATGTAGTCGAAGGATGCGAGGGCTTCAGTTGGCGTCCGGTAAACATTTGGGGAAATTAGATGCACCAGCCAATTATCTGCCCACGTACGCCATTTAATCTCTTCTCTGTGAAAAAAAAAAAGTGTTGTTGAGACACGGATGAAGCCTCATAATCACAAGCTAAATTATTGCTTGACTCAGTAAATAAAGAATAAAATGTTGAGAATTTAATCACTCTCAGACATAACTGATTTGCTTTACTTTCTGCTGTCTTTTCCAGGATACAGATGATCAGCATCCGCGTCATGCACCATGACCCAGTATTTATTGCCAAACTCTATCACGTCTTTCCCTCTGTCGTTCTTTGCCTTCATTTCAGGATAACAAGCAAGAATCTCAGATATCGTTTTGTCCCTAGGAGTGAACAGACCATTCAAATTTACATTCATTTGCCTAACAGACTTTTCTTTAACCATCACAAAAAATAATGTGGTCCTTAAAGAGATAGTTCACCAAAAACTTTAAATTCACTGATTTTTAATCATCCTCAAGTGGTTCCAATTATTTATGAGCTTCCTTTTTTGTTGAACAAAAACACATTATTTTGAAGAAGGCTAGAAGCTGTTAAACACTGACTAACATTGTAGGAAAAATAAACACTCAATGGTTGCCGGTTTCTGACATTTTTTTTTTAAATATCTTCTTTTGTGTTTAAAAAAAAACTTATACAGATTTGTTACAAATGAATGGGTGAGCAAATGATGACAGATTTTTTAGTTATTAGTCTTATGACATAAAATTTTCCTACAATTTTAGAAAATTCCAATTAATATATGAAAAAAATATTGTTACCACTTCTTTCTGGCTTCAGAAGACTAGGCTGCAAATGATAATACACAATTTTAAATATACAAAAATATATTTTATCAAAATAAAGTCAAGAAAAAGCAATGTAAAAAAATGCCCAACAAAGTCAGCAGACTATTGTTACTACAATATACATATATATATATATATATATATATATATATATGTGTGTGTGTGTATCAGAGGGAAAAAGAAATGTAATAAACTAAAATCCTTCAATACTTAGAATAAGTCCTGATTAGTTTTACATATTCTGAGCAAACATAATGAATATTCTACATCTTTACCATAATTTACAGATGACACCCATTAAAAGGTCATTCAGCGACACGGTTAACAACAGTTTATGGTCTCGTCAGGCTCATTAATAACAAAGTAAGAACTGATTGCTATTTTAAACCATTATAATCTGCCGCTGTTTTATCAATTCTTTTCAGGGAGAAATTTGAATCTTTAAAAACAACAAAATTTTTAGTGATTTTTTTATTTTAATTTCCAGAGGGTAGCACAATCGCCTCACAGCAAAAAGATCGCTGGTTCGAGTTTCGGCTGGGTCAGTTGGCATTTCTGTGTGAAGCTTGCATGTTCTCCCCATGTTGGTGTGGGTTCCCTCCGGGTGCTCCGGTTTCCCCCACAAGTCCAAAGACATGCGCTAAAGGTGAATTGGGTAAGCTAAATTGGCCCTAGTGTATGTGTGTAAATGAGTGTGTATGGATGTTTCCCATTGATGGGTTCATTCTGCTGTGGTACCCCAGATTAATAAAGAAACTAAGCCGACAAGAAAATGAATGAATCAATCAATCAATCGATCAACATATTTCTGAGTATATAGATAAGAATTAGATTTTATGCGGACACATCAGATGAATAAAATGTAACATTAACATCCATAAAAATAGAATAAAATTATTCATGCAGAAGATACTCACTTGCTGCTAAGGTACGTCTTCAAAGCACTAATAATTACTGAAGAGTCATTTAGTTGCTGTTGAGATAACGATAAAGAAAGAAACTCAATGAGCCGAAGCATGACTTCTGATCTACACTATCCATAATGAGGAAAGACTTCATACCACCGTCCCGTTCACCATCAGGATGGGGACTTTTCTGTAAGTCGACCACTTGATCTCCTGCCGCATAACGGGATTGACCTCCACAATTTCATATGGAAGCCGATGATAATCCAGGAAGGCTCGCACTTTGCTGCAAAACGGACAGGTCTTATACTGATATAGAGTCAATTTTAGATCTGTGTCCAGCTCTGGTGCCTGAAACAATTTCATAAAAACCAAGGTAAGCTACCAAACTAAAATTACACATATTAGACTTTCGCTATAGTTGCATGTCAACGTGAACATCTCAAGATTGACTGATATTGTACATAAACGAATGCTTACATCGGCTTCTATCTCTGCAAGGTGATGCTGAAGTGTGAGTTTGATGGTCTGGTACAAGCCGAAACCACCTCCGAGCAAGAAGGCGCATCCCAGGACTCTGCTATTGCCACGCACCGGTGCAGCGAGCAAAAGTCTGGACCTAAACCCCGAGCCACCGGTACCGTAAGCTCGTCCTTGGCATTTTATGGAGATTCTCGGCACGAATGCTGCGGTGTTTGTAAAACGGCATGTCGGTGTGTCTAAAACTAACCGGCCGACCTTACCGAGCGTTCTCGCACAGGCCGCCGCCATCATGGTTTTACATAAACTCCCACAAATCTACGGCAAGCGCAATGACAGCTGAGCAAAGGCTACAGGCTAATAGCCGTTTCCAAGGAGAAAAAAAGTTAGCTTCCTGCAGGGGGCGCATTAGTTTCAAAAACTAAATCTCTCACTGAGTCGCATTAAATCTTCATTTTATAGTCTTGCTTAGATATCTGTTAACAAAATAAAACAGTGCATGTATACTGTGTCATAACTTAAAAATACAAATAAATGTTTCTTCATTAATCTTTACAATCAATCGTGATCAGCGCGGAGAGGAGTAACAGGTATCGCTCAGCTTAACGCTCACACTAATTGGAGAAGAATTTGCACGCCAACGACCTTGTGATACCTTATTATTACCATTTGAAGCAAAGACAAGAAGGTAATCTTTTCCTCTTAATTTTCATGTGGCTGTGTCCTACTAATCTTTACATTTATTGTTAATAACCTGGTGAGGGTCACACATACAGTCACACAGTCCATTTTTCAACACATACACTTTTTAAATATGGGACTTTAGCAGACGGACTAGCTTATTCGTAGTAACGAAGTGATTTGGGGATGCTTCTTTGTCATGTTCTTTTAAAATTTCCTGCATACCAGTGATCAACAGGGGTGCACCTTGTTCATAATGTTTAATTTACATCCTAATCAACCTCCAAACCCAGGGTTTCCCAGCAAAACATTGCTCAGAGCTTCACACTCCACTTCAATTGCTTGTCTTTCTCTAACAGCACACCTTAGAACCATACCTTCATCCAGGAAACAGCCATTCAATTAATGTAAAAGAAAACAAAACTCACCTGAGATGACCTTCTTCATTTCCATGTTCCAGTTCTGACACACACATGCCCATTGTAAGCACTTCTGACAGTGGACTGAGGAATGCAGTGCTCTGTGTCATGAAACATTCCTCTCATAACCATCATTCAAATTTAAAAAGATTGTCTCAGATCAGATGGGAAACCTCACTTTCATGCATTGATGAACCTTGAGGGACCAATACCCTGTTGCTGGTTTGTGGTTTGTCCTTTCAAGAACCACTATTGTTAAATTTCACGACAGCTGGCAAGCAACCCACACACCTTGACTTTTTAGAGATATTCTGCCTTGGTCTCTTTGCCTTAATAATTTAGCTCATATTTTCATTCCTGCCCATTTTTTCCACATCTAATGTTGATTATGAGAAATGATCGTTTACTTAATATTTAAGCCAGACCTGAGCTCTTTCCTGTGGGTCACCAGCAGGAGACGAAGTAACAATTTCAACATGACATCTCAGGCTTTTTAACAACAAATGATTGAATTGGAAGAAAAGGTCTGTGTTCCCATCACTCACTCATGTGTTCTGCACCAATATGGGGACAAGCAAAAGGAAAATGATCTGCACCAAGAAAAATGAAAACCCAGCATTGTTTGACTGATGTTATAAACAAAGCCAAGGCTTTTAAGAATGTACAGACATTTGTTTACAGCGTGTTATAATCGATGAATGATTACACAATAAAGAGGATGCAGTATCTTGTGGTGTTCTCTTTAGCAATAGGATATGTATCGTGTCACCACAAGTCTTCTAGTTGGAAGCCTAATAGTTACACTTAGTACAAATGAGACATGCTGTCGCAGTGCCATATAACAGGTTTATCTTGCATGACTGTAACCTCTAAAAATTATATAGAACGGTTCTCAACAGCAGAAAAATTGCCACATTCATGCTGCTAAAATAGCCCACATGAACACGTGGTTGTTGAAGTAAAGCTTTTGGAAAATGTATCTCGATACAGAAGTTTCCCATCTACGTGTAAAGTTTCTTCATGATTCCATTGCCAGTGTCCTGAGGCCGAGTGGAACATTTAAGTGAACAGCTCCAACAGTTCCTCTCCAACACCACCCTGTCCTGTCTTTGTGTTGAGCTAGATCTCTGTGTTTATAAAGGACCTGTGCTTCCTTTCCTGCCTTTCTAGTAACTCTCATTCTACAACACAAAATTCTTCTCTGTTAGAGAGTGTTTATGAAACCAGTGTTCCTCCTGGGTCTGCAACGGAATTAAAGTATTTATGTACTTCTAATAAAAAATTCTTACTTATCCTAAAATTTTAAACAGTAGTATATTTTATATTCACAATTCTTTATAATGTTGTGATTGCTAAAACCACATGTAGCATTGAAATGAACTGAAATGAAATGATTTTGTTTGTGTTTGATTTTTAATTAATTTAAATTTTAAAATATTTTTATTCTAAAAACAGCCAAAATCATGTATAAAATTGTGTGTTGTTGACACAAAAATATAATTACATGCCTGCAGGTCAGTACAGAGTATTTGAGAAACTGCTGATCTACTAGGACCATCTCTATGGTTTACAGAGAATAGTCCAGAAAGAGAAAATGCAGAAATGACTTGTTGATGCCAGAGGTCAGAGGAAAATGGCCAAACTGTTTCTAACAGACTCAAATAACCACCAAAGTCTGCTGAAGAGTATCTCTCAACAAAGATTATTCTCTAGAAAGAAGATGAGCTAAAGCAGCAGAAGAAACCCACAGTCCTGCCATCTAAAAACAGGATGCTGAGACTAGAGTTTACAAAAAGCCTCACAAAAATTGAACAATAAAAGACCCGAAAGGGGTTGTCCGATCAGTCAGTACATTTGCTGTGACATTTAAATGATCATAATTTGATACAAACAACAAGAAAGTACGGATAACTTCCTGCCTAATATCAATGGTTCATGCTGCTACCAGTGTAATGATTTTGGGGGAGATTTTCTCGACACATTTACCCATTAGTTCCATCTGAGTATTGCTTAAACACCCCTGCCAACCTGATTTCACCAAGTAGGATATGTTTCTCGATTAACATTTATGTTGATTCTGGAACAACATTCCAATCAGCCAATCAGAATTAAGGGATACATTTACCGTTTATGTTAAGTTTAGGCTTACGGTTAGGGTTATGCACTTCTACATGATTGTTATCCAACTATTATTCCCCTCTGATTTTGAGAATAATTTACAGATACGAATAGGTTTAGGGGTAGGGAATAGGTATGGATTACAATTTCAAACAAAAATGATGTTCTAGGATCAACGTAGATGTTAATTCAGGATCGCATCATACTTGGAAAAATTATGACGTGCTAAACACCCCAGACTACTTGAGTATTGCTGTTGACCATGTCCATCCCACTATAACAGCAATGCACCCATCTTGTAATGCTACCTCTAGTAGAACAGTGCATAATGTCATAAACCTTAAATCATCACAGTTTTGTTTTTTTTTTTTTACATATGATAGCCGCAGTGACCACATCAAAATTAAACAGAGCACCTTTGGGTTATGCTAGAATAGCAGATTCTGGCAACGAGTTCACATGAATCTTACAAATGTGTTTTTTAGCACTTTGATAAATCTATGCCATGGAAAATTAAAAAGAAGATCATCACGGTGTACCTAATATAGTGGCTTATTAATTTGAACAAATTAAAATGTTTTCTCATGACTCCGTATCAACCTTTGAAACCGCCAAAGCCCCCACATACGTGAGACGTACTGTTTCAACATTCAAGTTGTTCCCAAGAACTTGCACATGTCTGGACGTGATTGGAATGAAGCGAATCTAGGCAAGACATGTTCGTGCATATTCTGCCTGAATTTCAGCAGCCGCGCAGCTTACAGAACGCAACTGAAGCACCTCAATGTGAGACATATTTTAAACAGAAGCTGCTTTTGTGCACACGTCTCTGTAGTGAGCTACGGCGCTCTTGTGCAAATACAGTCGTCTCTGTGGGCTTTATTGCAGTTCCTCTAGGCATCTCTTTTCAAAGGTTGAGCGTTTGCTGTCTCCATGGCAACCACATCGCTCTATGGCTGCGTAGGATATCCTCTGCATTTCAAAACAGTTCCCACAGTCTGTGCTTTCATAATAGAGTGCCACCTCCCCGCGCTCCTCAACTATATCTGCTGTTAGATAATCATCACATGTATGATATTGAACTGTGTGCTACTCAGGGTTTATCCTGTTGCATGTACGGCGGCCTCATAGGAACGATTCTTCCATTGTGCATGCCTCCCTTGACTCACTCAGATGCTATCATTAAGCCTGTTTTACTACAGGACAGCTCGAAAAAGCGTTGTGACCTAGATTTAATGTTAGGGCATTGCAATTTTTTTCAACTCTTTAATGGATCTGAGAGTATGTCGGCCATTTATGTGTGTGTGAGTGTATGTGTGGGGGGTTTTCTAGGATCCAGACTCGCATACAGGTCACTGGGCAGTCTGGTCACACGTGCAAAAACACACTTTTTGTGTTGCTCCAGCAAAGCCACGTTTCCAGATACACAAACGGAGGGTCTCTAAGGGGAAAAAGCACAGCAGGAAAACATCCAACAAACTCTCCTATATATCTTCACCAGCTGGAAAAGGACTGTTAGCAGTATCCATGGAACGAATGTGGGGCTTAAAAGGGAGGGGGGAAGAGAGAGAGAGATAGATACACTGTTACGCAGAGATACTGCATTTTAAAGCGAAATGTACCTGCATACCTACGTCGCATGTACTGTATGGGCGTGGGTGTTGACATGGTTAGGAGATTGTTAGAGACTATGTGCAAAAGGAAGCCCTGGGAGTAGGAGGAGGAGGAGGAGAAGGAGGAGGAGGTCGAGTTGTTCAGATTTCTTACCGTCTCCTGAGGCGACAGAAGTAGACAGAGTGTTACTGACAGCGACAGCAAGTTCCTGTTTGTGCACAGGGAAATACAGAGAGAGGCGAGTAGTTTTTGCCTTAGCACTCACTCTGGAAAGGGAACGACTGAAAGGGAGAGAGCGCGAGAGAGAGAGGGCGAGGGAGGGAGTTGTGTATCAATGAGAGCAGACAAGGGGGAGCAGCATTCCCCTAATATGAAGCAGGCGCCTGGACAGCAGCCTGCAACCTCTCCATCGGGTAAGATGGAGAACAAATCTCTGTTCAGCCTGCATAAAGCTCTGGCTCAACCTGTGAAGATGTGTATGTTTGATTTCCCCGTCTCCATCCTGGACGATCTGGTAAGAGACTGCAGTCGTTCGCTTCTGATTCACCTGATGCGAGTGTGTTGTCATTTCCAAGTGTTGGCTGTGTTCTGCTGTATTCATTTATGTTGGATTAGAGCCAGTAAGGACTTTAACTGATGGTTCACTGGTAAAGGCATGTTAGTTTTTGTTGTTGTGTCGCTTGTCATTATACAGGTTGATCAATATCAGCGTCTGGAGTTAGTTGTGAATGTCTCGAGCTTAATAGTGAGTTGTACTTTTGGCGTGATGAGTATGTTGATGCTATCTGTTTTGTTTTTTTCTGTGGTACTCTTCGGTCAAGTGATGTTCAAGGATGATGTGCTACTTTTGCTAAGTAGCAGGTGTTTTATGTGTCAGCACTTCTGCAGGTGTGAGTATGCGTTTAGGTTACCAGGCTCGATTTTATTGCATATTATATGGTCCACTTCAGAATAGCTCTGCAACTACTGCTTCAAGTTTTATGAGTCATCTTGGAAATGGATGTGATCTATTGTAGGTCCTGTGGGTTTTGTTTTGGATCTGTTTTAATGCGTGGGATTGTAATGTTTGGTTTATTAAATGCTGCTAATTGTTTAACATTTTTTCGGATATTCTTAAATACATATCCTTGAATATCCATAAAAACAATGCAGAGTGACGTGAGTGCATTTTTAAAAATACTTTTTGTGCAGGGACACTACCTGACAAAAGTCTTGTTGCCTATACAATTTTAGGAACAACAAATAATAACTTGACTTCTAATTGATCATTTTGTATCAGAAGTGGCTTATATGAAAGGCAAAGGCCTCTAGATTAGCCTTATTTTACCAAAATAAAATATGATCATGCCTTGATTTTTAATAATTTAATTAGGACAGTAAGGTCTGACTTTATGTAGACAAAAGTCTCGTCACTTAACAGAAATAATGTACAGTATAGAATATAAAGTCATGCTAAAGTGGAAAAAGAATTAATATCGTGTATGACTCCCATGAGCTTGGTGGACTGCATTTATACATCTCTGCAGTGACTCAAATAACTTATTAATAAAGTCATCTGGAATGGCAAAGAAAGCGTTCTTGCAGGACTCCCACAGTTTATCAAGATTCTTTTGGATTCATCTTCAATGCCTCCTCCTTGACCTTACCCCACACATGCTCAATAATGTTCATGTCTGGTTACTGGGCTGGCCAATACTGGAGTATCTTGACCTTCTTCGCTTTCAGGAACTTTGATGTGGAGGCTGAAGCATGAGAAGGAGCGCTATCCTGCTGAAGAATTTGCCCTCTATTGTGGCTTGTAATGTAACGGGCAGCACAAATGTCTTGATACCTCAGGCTGTTGATGTTGCCATCCACTCTGCCATCTCTCACATGCCCCCATTCCGAAAACATCCTTGACCAAACTTAACTGATTTCTGTGAGAATCTTGGGTCCATGTGGGTTCCAATAGGTCTTCTGCAGTATTTGTGATGATTGGGATGCAGTTTATCAGATGATTCATTGGAAAAATCTACATTCTGACACTTTTCCAAAGGATCAACAAGGGGTCAAGTTATTATTTATTGTTCTTACAACTGGGATCAACAACAAGACTTTTGTCAGGTAGTGTATTTGTACAGTATTTCCTTTGCACTCTTTAAAACTTTCATGTAAAAATGCTGTATTATGCATGCCACACTAGTTGACAATATCACAGTAAAAAAAGAAAACCACACACAAACACAGTCTGAACACATAAAACAGATGCAAATGACATGGTCTGTTTTCACGAAATCAAAGTGTACATCCACGATAAGGGCATCATTTTCAGAAATTTGCAATTTCAGGTCTCCAAAATGCCATTGTCATATAAATGAATGACCAAAAAAGTCTGTTTTTAGATGAAAATGCTGCCGTTCATAAGCTCTTTTAGTCGTAATTCTATAAAAAAGTTGATCTTAATCCACAACACTAAAATAATAGTTTACATTAATACATATGGTTCAACGTGAGTTTTTAATGATCAGTATGTTTTCAGCAGTAATGTGACTGGTATCAGATCAGCGTGTATGCGTGTCTAAGCCAGTGACTGTCTGTACTCATTTGTGACTTGGACAGGGCTTTTGATAGAGTTTCTCTTTTGGCCTCAGCCATGAGGAGAAAGCACTTTTAAATGCCAAGTTCTGAGTGTCAAAGCGCCTTGGAATCATAATGGAGCTCCAGAGAATACAGCAGGGTAATAAATTGAGCCACAGAATGGTGTTTCTGTGGCACTCAAGAAAGGAAAGTATGTGAGCTCTCTTTGTAAAAAAAAGAATTGGAGGTTTACGGACTATGTTGGGTCAGTGAATTAAGTTGAGACCTATTTCTGAAAAGAAGCTGGGTGCCGTCAGTACTTTAGCTGTTGTTTTTGGGAAGCACTGTTGGCTTGTTTGAACATCAGCTTTGTTTTTTAGCCACATAGACACACATTGACAAAGTCTGGCCTCTTGAACATCAATATCCACCTGTGTGGATGTTCTGTGTTTGTGGGTCAGGTTTTGTCTAGTCTCACAGAGCCAGACCTTTGATGGTCCATAATCCAGTTCATTCTGGCCAAGAACTGCCCATTTAAAAAGAGTGGCATGTTGGTGAATAATGGATTGCACAAGCACAGAAAACAGTCAATGTTTAGGGACTCTAATTACACACAATAAACATACATTATATCAAATATATAGGCTAATTATCAGGCTCAAATTATCTTGTTTGCAAAAATTACCTGTGTCAAACCCACTTATTATTGTAAACTATTGCATGACTTCTTATGAGTCTATTACCTTTAATTCATTCATTCATTGATTTTACTCCGGCTTAGTCTCTATTTTAGCAGCATGAACCACCAACTATTCCAGCATATGTTTTACTCAGCAAATGCCCTTCTAGTAGTAACCCAGTGCTGGGAAACACCTATACTGTACACACTCATTCACACACACTCATACACTATGGCGAATTTAGTTTATTCAATTCACCTTTACTTCATGTCTTTGGACTGAGGGAAACTGGAGCACCCGGAGGAAACCCACGCCAACATGGGTTGAAAATGCAAACTCCATATAGAAACGCCAACTGGCCCAGCCGGGACTTGAACCAGTGACCTTCTTGCTGTGAGGTGACAGTGCTAACAACTGAGCCACCGTGCCGCCCTTGTTACCTTAAATGAGTTTTTTATTATTATTTTCCAGGAGGACTGCTGACAAGCGACACAAATCATGTGATAAATTGAAATATTAATGAAAATAAATAAAATATAACTACTGTAAAGTATTAAGTGTTGTTTTTCAATTAGGAAATTACAAAAGTACTTAATTGTTTTTAGGTTTTCTTTTGATTTTATTACAAATAATGGCATATAAGTACTATTGTTAAATATTGATAATTCAGTGAACAAAAACCCAGATGGTTTGGATACAAATAATATACAAATACGGACATTTCTATATTCTGTAACTGTACATTTGCTTTGACAGATCGTTTACATCACTAAATCAGTAATTGGAGGCTTGCTCTGATCAGATTATTTGAATAGGTAAATCATCAATTGTACATTCACTTGATGGGTTGAGTCGCTCTGACCAGACCGTTTGAATCTGTGAGTCGTTAACTAGAGACTCACTCTGACTTGATCATTTAAATCAGTGAGTCTTTGACATTGGGCCGCCACGGTGGCGTAGTGAGTTTCACGTTCGCCTCACAGCAAGAATGTTGCTGGTTCGAGCCTCGGCCGGGTCAGTTGGCATTTCTGTGTGGAGTTTGCATGTTCTCCCCGTGGTTGTTTGGGTTTCCTCCGGGTGCTCCGGTTTCCCCCACAAGTCCAAAGACATGCGGTACAGGTGAATTGGGTAAGCTAAATTGTCCGTAGTGTATGTGTGTGAATGAGAATGTATGGATGTTTCCCAGAGATGGGTTGTGGAAGGAAGGGCATCCGCTGCGTAAAACAAATGCTGGATAAGTTGGCGGATCATTCCACTGTGGCGACCCCGGATTAATAAAGAGACTAAGCCGACAAGAAGAAGTTTTTGACATTAAAACGGATACAATTAGATCAATCCAATTCACAAATCAATAGTTCAGTGCAATATCCAGACTGAACTCCTTCCAGGACTGTCAGGAACCTAGCAGTGGTTCTTGATGACCAGCTGATATTTACAGACCACATTGCTGAAACTGTCTGTCCTTTCAGATTTGCTTTATATGACACCAGGAAGATTAGACCTTCCTTATTAGAACATCTGCATGTCCAAGCTCTGCTCCTCTTCAGGATGGACTATTACAATACTTTCTTGGCTGCCTCCCATCCAACACTACCAAGCCTTAGCAACTGATTTAGAATGCAGCAGCGAAATAGTCTTTAACAAACCAAAAGGAGCATGTCATACCTTTAATCATCCATCTACACCAGAGGTCCTCAACTCTGTTCCTGGAGATCTATCTTCCTGTACAGTTCAGCTCCAACCCTGAATAAACACAACTTGACCAATGAGGTATATGCCCAGGTAGTGTTCTAAACTTCCGTGTTGATAAACTTCCGGTGAAAGGTTTACATGATTATTTTTCAATTTCATTGAGTTTTTTTACAACATTGATATTGTAATGTAATTAAAATACATCGGTTAAATAGACTTAAGCATTCATTTAGTTGACAAAGACCATGTAAATGAAATCGCCATCAGTAGCAGTAGGTTAGTGCAGAAACTGAATATACTGGGGTAAAATACTGACCATATTTTAAAGACATAGTACAGAAAAATGAAATTTAATGCTGTGCTTCTTGTCCGGTATGAGAATCGCTTTATTTAGTATGTTAATCAGGCAAAGAAAATCACTGAATTTGAAAGAAATCAGATCTTAAACGTGTCGATTTTCTAATGGTGCAACAGTTCCCGAGAAGACCTTGGGCTGGCTGACTGAAAATTTAAAGTCTGTGAGCATATACTCCATTAATTAGGACCCGAAGCAGCACTTGATAATTACAGACATGTGTGTTTGATCAGGGTCGAAATCTGCATGAAGGTGTATCTACCAATCTGTGCCATGCAGGCAGTGCTCCTATCACTTTCGAGGCACTGTTACCCCCTACAAATCAACTGCTGGCTCTGCACTCACTTACTTCAGGCTTATGAGCCCGGTAGGACCCTGTGCTCTGCTAATGAAAGTTGCTTTGTGATACCATCCCAAAGGGGGACGAAATTAATCACAAGGACATTCATTTTTAATGTTTCATCCTGGTGAAATGACTTGCCGAACTTGAAAAGCTG
Source organism: Danio albolineatus (assembly GCA_903798035.1). Lineage (NCBI taxonomy): Eukaryota > Metazoa > Chordata > Actinopteri > Cypriniformes > Danionidae > Danio > Danio albolineatus. The sequence continues at coordinate 9,550,707 of CAIGQQ010026963.1, read as the reverse complement.
AGTCCTTTTTGAGAAACATCTGAAGACACATCTGTTTCATCAAGAGTTAGGGTCAGATTTACAGAACAGCAAAATTACACAAGAACTCAATTTTAAACAGCACCATATATAACATAATAGACATATTCAAAAAATAGACATGCTTAATATAGATGGCCACAAGACAACGACAAAAACATGTTACATGCAAACGTTAAAAACTTAAGTATGCAAAAGTAAGCCATATCCAACTGTATCTGTGACATTTTGACAACTGTTTGCGTTATTGACTGCTCATGTGCCAGAAGAACAGATCACATACTGGCTGAGGGAATGAAGGTTGCTCTGCGATTATGTGACTCAGTTGTTTGTTCCAAGTGATCTTTCGATTCATAAAGCACATTAAAAATAACATATTTAGCAAACAATATGTTTGGACGGTGTGTTCCTCTGACATTTAAAATATGTGTGGGATCTTCCACCTCATAGCACGTGCTCTCTGTTCTCTGCGGTGCTTCCTCCTGGCAAAAGCAGCTGTAGCCAAGTGCAACATTTAAGACATGCTTTTTTTTTGGTGTCAAATAATGGCGCAAATACCTGTAATTTGAGGAGCAAAAACTAATAAAAGGAAATAGCATTTCGTGATTAATTAAAAACTTAGTTACTTTCCATAAAATTTGCATATTACAAGGAAACTCCTTTGCATATTCAATAAAGTCAGGTGCAAAAATAGCTGCGTGCACACTTTCTGTATCGCTTTTCTTTGCTGCACGTGGTTAGTAAATTCCAACAGTGCTGTTTTACAGTTTGTCTTGTTTGCTTTGACCTAGTTAAAGAAACTAGGATCCACCCCATTTTCCTCATCACTATCCCAGCAGAGCAGGTGACATGTTTCTCAAATGTGTAAACCCATTCTCATTGGTTTGATACAAATTCCCCAACATTTTGCAAAACATTTACAGTTTTTCACAATTGCTAAAACACTAAAACCCATTGGCTAAACCAAGTTCTCAGTTCCCTGACCTCATTTAGCTAATTGTGCAGTCCGCTGTCAATATCTTAGACCATTGCACATGGCCAAACACAACGTGCAGACCTTACTTAGACTTTTCAGCAAAACTCTAAACTAATTTGTTTTATTCTCAAAACACATTCTGCAATCTAATGCACACGTCATCCATGCTGGTAAAGACAAGTAGCAACAATCAAATACAAACAGAGAAAAGATGTCATTGATAAACCCAACCACTCAAAATTGATGTCACGTTTTTCAAATGATGTGGCACAACCGATATAAGCAAACAGGTTGTTGAAGGTAGAAAGGAGAGTAGCTAGCATGATTAGAAGAAACAATACGCTTAATTCACGCGGGCGCCATTTTAAAAGACGAAAGCGAGGCTGCGGTGGGAAGAAATCTGGAAGTATAGGATCAGCACTGTAAACACTGCAGCAACATGCTGTGTACTACAAACCTCCAGCTTCTGCCGCGATTTCAAAATGCAGAAATGGTGTAAACATCACTTTAATATCATTCTGTGAGGTTTCATTTAAACAATTAAAAGCTTATTAGGCATCAAACAATGTCACAATAAGAGTAATATGCATAAGTGTCCTCCTAGACTTCAGTTCATGGCAGCAGGTAAACACCGTGGGGGCTTCCCTGCTTCAGCCTATGTAACCCGGTGAGAGATAAAACAATGCAGTCCTCTGTAGCACACCCTCGTGTTGTCTGTAATAGTGTTGTCCTGGTACTGAAGTTTTAAAAACGTCCATTTCCAGCTAACATTTAATCGCCACTGAGCACATTCTTAAACAGCGCTGATTTGCCATAGTATTCACCAGTGCTCAACAGAAATGACTGTGATTGGCAGTGAAGGTCATTATTTAACCGCTCTTCAAAGATTGCAAACACAGATAGACGGACACTGGATCGCTCTAAAGCCGTGAAGATTAGTCGACTCATCAAAGGGATCGCTCGTTTGTGTTTGCACTCGGTAAACATCAACGAAGTGCCGCAAGTGCGGTAAACTGATGACGTCACGGCCAATCAAATTTCTGTTGAGCAAGTGAACACAACAGCAAATCAGCGCTGTTTAAGAACACCATCAACAGTGCCTTAAATGTTAACGGGAAACGGACGTTTTTTTACATTTCAGAACCAAAATTTTGTATTGTGACGAGTAGGCATGGGGCGATAACGGTTTTCAAGGTAAACCGTGGTATAGAATCATCAAGGTTTTCATACCGCCAAAATTTTCTGCTATACCGTTCCTACGGTGTGTGTAAGATTTTTTATTTACATTTTTTTAAACATTTTTTTTAGGTGTAAATAGTAAAGACACCTGTGTTTTCAAAACAAATGAAGACAGAAGTCAATGATTGACTTTAATTATTTAGCCTGACATGTTTACTGCCCCAAAATAGTTTAAATGATTCTCAAAATAAAATAAATTGTGTTCAAAGGGGAAAAAGGTTTTGTTTTTTTAGCCAGACATTTAAAAAGAATATATTTTAGAGCAGTGATCACAATACCGTCATACCGTGAAACCGTGATATTTTTATCCAAGGTTATCATACCGTCAGAATCTTATACAGGCCCATGCCTAGTGATGAGTCTAATATAGTGAAAGAAGCAGTTCATTAACTTGAGTTTGATAAATGGCATCTAAAACGTGTGTTTAGAATAGAAAACATTAGCTAACTAGTGCCATTTACCTTAACTTGGCTGAAAATGAGATCTGATATCCCTTTTGATTTTCACCATTCATTCAGAACAGACCTTCGGGTCAGTTGGAAGGGGGTGAAAGTATAAATATGTGTCACTTTCTCTTTGCTGATAAGATATAAAGCCAGGTACACAACATTCCTGTGTGACTCAGGCGATACTTCCGGGTATTTTCCCACCGCAGCCTCGATTTCGCTGTCTAAAATGGCAGCCGCGTGAAATCAGTCTATGTGAGAGGATGAGTGCAATGGGCAGTTTATGAACTTGTACCTCCCTCCATACTTCCATTTCTTGAATCCAATTGAGGAGTTTTATGAAAAGTGTATGATAGACAGCCCTACACCAAGTCATGGATTTGGTATGTGGTGAATAATCATATCAGGGCTGTAAACCACGGCACACAAAAGCTTTTTCCCCCATTGCTTCAGGAAAGACAACATTGCATGTGATGTTGACGAAGTGTTCTGGCCTAACTCAACCCAAAGACAAGCAAACTGATCACGATTTTTGTCCCTATTAGTATTGTATGCTGTATTACAGTGCATTGTAGCCTGTATGCTGTACAGTTTGTATGCTGAACTAATTATATGGCCCTGAACATTGAAATTAAAAATGTACTTCTTCCTGAGAACTATGATTTGAGGAATGTGTTTTCTGTTTTGTGTTCTATTGTTTGCCGACTGCTTGAGAGTGATACCATTTTGATCACTTTGTTTAATATTTGAAAGCAGTGCTTGATTTTGAACACAGGTAAAACTGTTTTGAGGTAAATGTTTCATTTTGCAAGAGAAGTCAGTGGGTTTGTTAATAGTGCTTTGAAGATTGAAGGTTTTGTGTTTAATGGTGTAAGAAAACGGAGCAAGGGTTCAGAAATTGGGTTTTAGCAATAAAAAAAAACTGAAACAATGATGTCATTCAAGCAGTCCAAACTCCATTGTTTTAGCTATGGTAACCAAACAGAAACCATCCATTCATAACTATTAGAAACTACCAAGATCAGTATGCAGTCACTGAAGCACCTGTTTGACACTCCTTCATATCAAGCATACCGGTCTCCCTTGGGAAGCCAATACGAAAGTAACTAAAACTGCAATTCATCGACTTGCCTTTAGGGGCTGGCTGGAGAAAATCTGTATGTAAAATCAGTTTGCTGACTGCAATGGTAAATTGGCCAATTTTACAGCTGATAAAAACATGTGTGAGATTCATTTCTGTACAGTTATTTTTATGTGAATGTTATGGTGGTGGTCGCTTTAATTGACGCAAGTGCGTAATGACGGGGAGAAATGAAATGCGCGGGAGGGACATGTGCAGTTGAGATTCGATGTGGAGAGCAGAGAGAGAGAGCCGGGAGAGGCCCGTGACTGCTGTATAGTATTGCTCTATAGGGAAAAGACAAATAAAATAAGTTCTTCCCAATGTTCTACATCTGTGTAGGCCTGCATTATTTCGTGGACCCATTTACCTGCGACTGAAGATACAGAAAGACAGAAACCCCTCTTACACATGTATACAGCCTGGTCCAAAAGATGGTTTTGGTGTATATAGCTAATATTACCCTCATCCGTTTAGTTTAGTAAATTATATTATGTCTACTTAATTAAGGGCGTGGCCACTTGAGTGACAGCTAGGTCTCGCTACTCACTGTCTCGTCACGTCAGCTGATTCCGGCTGAAAATAGCGGCTGAACTCGGCAAATACATCATATTTTGTGTTGTTTTATGTGGCTTTACACAGTCAGTTGCCGTTTGGAATTATTTCCTACAATTATTAGATAATATGGCATGCTGTGTGCACTTAATTGTGCTCACAAACCATTCATGTGGCCTCCATTTCCCTAGGTGAGTGAAATTATATACTTATATGCCATCTTTATAAATGTATTTCTTTTACTTAAGATAATTTATTATTTAAAATTTTCTTTAGTACTTGAATGCACTCCAGAATCTGACAGACTGATTAGCTGTCGCCTCTAGAACAGTCATCTAAAATGTTGTCATGTATTATGCCTGGGTTTCATGAATAGCCTTGCATTTACTAACACAGACTATATTTAAAGTATTTGGAAGTAATTTGCATTTTCCTTCTGTAGAAAAACATCATAAGAACAATGTTCAGTGGCTCAATGTATTACAACAGTGTTTTTAAAGGACTAAACAATTCATTGCTATAGTATACAACCAAGCACATGTGGTCAGAAGTGTTCTCCCAAAGTAAAGCCTGTCTAAGCAAAAGGCTAGCAAGCGTCTGTAGCTATAGGTATACCCCAGTGGATGTGATGATGTGCGAACAAAATGGCGATTGGCTATGCCTACTTGTAGCTTCTTTTGCGTTCTTTAGACACCTATGGGTGACGTCACGGATACTACGTCCTTATCTTTTACAGTCTATGCTTTGTGGAAATCTCCAATTAGGAATCTGTCTGCAAACCTCATAAAAATAGGTGGTGGCAGGTCTGTGTTGTTTTTTGCCAGCATGGATGGAGGAGGTCAGTAATGGCAATGTCTTAAGCCACCTTTCCACTGCACACGACATTTGGACACGACTGTCGGAATACGCCCCCTTGTGGCAGTCGCACAGTATTTTCAGTGTTGTCGGGCACCATGGGGGAGACGCTGATTCTCGCAGTGTCCGAAATAGTAGTGCAAGAGCAAAAGCCTTTATTATCCGTGTGTTCACCATGGTTGAATGAATGGATGAATAAATGAATACTGAAACTCATAGGCCACTAAAATGTCTATAATAATATTTTTATTACTCATTTATGAATAGAAATGTTTTTTTATTTAATACAGACTTTTTCTGATTAAAAAAAAAACGAAAAAACCCTATTTCTCATCTCGCGCGCACGGACCTGCTTGGACAACATTGAAATACATCACTTCCGGCCGGCCGGTCGCATACGGTCTAGTTGCAGGAGTTCAAATATTTCAACGGATCCGCGGCTCAAATCGGATCCGAATTTTCCGCATACGGAGATGATCGGAACTCCCCGCAGCTCCCGGACTACTTTCTATTGGAAATGAATGACTTCCGGTCTGTCGCTTGTCGTTTGTCGTGTGCAGTGGAAAGGCGGCTTTATACTCTCAATAGATTTGACCTTATTTTGTTTACATGGGTTTTCTGTAACATTGACAGCATTTCACTGGGTTCTTTTTGTTGTGTTTTCAGCCACAATTTGAAAAAAATGTCATGGATTCAATCAAATATTAATCAGCATTTCTTATTCTGGATCCAATGCACTTAGGCAAATTTGATAGCCTATATAGAAAGACAACAAACTGCACTGGCAATAAGTTACAATGACAACAAGTGGTGCACTGATTCACACTGAGTTCTGTATTTTGTTGTCCATTGTGTAGTGATTGATTAAAAGAGTTTGCAAGTTGTGTTGTTTGAATGCAAAATTTGCTTTTGCTCCATATTTTAAATGTTTTGACATGGTTAGAGGATTTTTAAAGCAAAATGTGTCATTTTGACCATGAGTGCTGCTGTTTAGGCCTGTGTGTTAACTCTTTTTGAAAATGTGGACTTTCAGTTGATGACTGCATCAAAAGCAATCACGGAAAAATGTAATGTACAAAAGACTTGTGCTGACTAAAGGCTGATTTATACTTCTGTCTCGAGCTTTGTAAAAACACTTCCAAAACGCTAGCTGGCAGTAGGTTTTTATGTTCCTCTGTGTCGAGTTTCTTTACGGGTGTTTTGTTTTTTCTGAATGCTACCTTAATGTTCAAGTAGCTAAATCTCGCTCATTCAGAGGTAGGAACAGACGGTTTTTACAACAACGTTCAATGTTGCTACAACTTTAGTCATAAGGTAAACACAAAACAAAATTTTCCATCTGGAGCTCCTTCATGGGACTCCACACTTGTAAACACTCGCTCCTTGCAGCTTTCAGCACCACCCACTCTCATCACAACTACCAAGCCGACCAATAACAAAGCTTACGATATGCTTCGTTGCAATGTGTTACATTTTTTGAGAGGTGCACTTCAGCTTTGGCGTCAGCCACGATGAGGAATATGCAACCACGCTAAGGCTGCACCAAACCATTTGCGTGCGCTTGACGCAGAAGTATAAATCAGCTTTCAGGCAGTTAGTAAATCTGGCCAGTAATCATTTAATGGACCCTTTTCACAAGTCTGTTATGACACGTTTAAAGGTCATCAGCATCTTAAATCCTTGAAAATTTTTAATATTTAGATTTTTTTTTTAATGTATGAACATTTATCTGGATTTTTGTGTGTAGTATACCATCTTTGCGTCAAATTACAAAAAAGCATTTACCGCTTGTGCGAGGCGTTTCTAATGCAGCATCTATGGGACAGGACAGTAAATTAGATGCTATTCTCTCTTCTGGCTGCCGTCATCAGTCTCACACAGTTTTTTTCCTTTTTCTGAAAGTCTTGATAACACAATTTTGGAGTTTTTCTTTTATTATTTGAGCAAATAAGATTGTAAACAAAAATGTTGTTGTACTCTCCCATTCAGTGCACTCTAAGTCTCCCCAACTACGACGACTTTCGCTACTGAGGAACCCGGAAATGTGAAAAGGGTCTATTGTCTGGGAAATTGTCTTGTTAATTTCTGGGATAACATTATGCAATTCTGAGTGTGCTTCACACAGGTGAGGGGTCCTTGACAAACCACCTGTAAGAGTCACACTCTTTCCTCTTTCTGTGTGTGTGTATATATGTGTACATTTGTGCACATATTTGTATGTAAAAAAATGCTAAACTAAGACTTCTCATAGCATCTCTATATTGCTGCTTTCTGGTGATTTGAAGTGAGTCTTTTATCCTCATTTGTATCATCATTTGTATGTCCCTTTGGATAAAAGTGTCTGCTAAATTAATAAATGTAATGTAAATGTAATTAGGGGCGGCACGTTGGCTTAGTGGTTAGTACTGTTGCCTCTAAACAAGAAGATTGCTGGTTCGAGTCCCGGCTGGGCCAGTTGGCAAATCTGTGAGGAGTTTGCATGTTCTCCCCATGATGGCGTGAGTTTCCTCCGGGTGCTCTAGTATCCCCCACAGTCCAAAGACATGCGATATATGTAAATTGAATAAAATATTGAGTCCCACTTTATATTAAGTGTCCTTAACTACTATGTACTTGCATAAAAAAAATAAATACAATGTACTTACTGTGTTCATAATGAATTTGAGAACACTTGTGGTGCTCTTTAGTTTGGGAAAGGGGTAGGGTTAACGACAAGTTTGGTTGTATCGGTAGGTTTAAAGGGCAACGAAACCCCGCTGTCTCAGCAGGGTGTTTTCACACCTACAGTCTGGAAAAGCTCAGTGGGTGTGTCCAGCTCTGTTTAGGTGGGAGTGTCAGGGGAGGGAAAGAGGGAAGGTTTTGCATAGAAATGGGAGTTTCCATTTGGGCACACGCTGATTTTCAAACAGGCAACACACAAACATAGATGCAGGGGGAGAAAGACAGTGACCGTTTACATTGACATCAGTAATCTAATTATTTGCCAAATTATTAATTTGTTGACTTTAACTGCATTTTGGCACTTTCTTGGTGTCAATGTCGTTGTAAACGTTATTGATTTTAACATTTGTGTAGCAGAACAGTATATAACCAAAATTAACCTAAAAAAATATTTATAATTTAAATGATTAAAACTGACCCTTTCATCTGAAGTCATGAAATAGCTCAGTTAGGTTGATTGATATGTGTTCTGAACCTTTTGACTACACGAGTTTGAATCCCGTTAATGATGTGTAAATTAAATTTTTAGGTTAATTTTGGTTATATACTGTTCTGCTACACAAATGTTAAAATCAACAACGTTAACAGTGACACTGACACCAAGAAAAAAGTATCTTTATTTGTTATGGGCATGTTTTGTTACTGTAAAAAAGTGACGAATCTGCCAATCTGCAAAAGTGAATAGCTTTCATCTGGAAAAGGACACCAATTAAGACGGTCACCAGTTAAACCGTAACACCGGCTTCATTCAGTTTACTTCTAAGAGTCCGGTGTTTGGTACATTCCCTTTCCGTAAGGAATCTGTCTTTGTAAATTTGTTTCGGGACTTGTAAAAGTGTTTTGCGTTTTGTTAATTTGTTTTCTAAAATGTAAACTTGTTTTGTCCTTTGTAAATACGATTTTCCTGTGTAATTGTGTCTTATGATAGGTAAAAATGTTTTCCAAAATGTAAATTTGTCTCGAGCTTTGTAAAAGTGTTTCATACTTTGTAATGTTGTTTTGCACTTTCCGGCCACCGTACGTCTCCCTGCTATCAGAACACTGTAGCAGGTAACATTGCCGTGCACATTAATGAAGTTGCACCGCATACACAATAGAGCGCGCTGATTGGTTTGAACCAAGTCTATCTCATAAATCAATGACGAACAACCAATTTTCACTCTTTAGTGAAATATATGTGTCTTAATGGTGTTTATAGCAGCGTGGAACACATATAGGACTGTCAACAGCTCAAAAAATGTGTTTTGGTGTTTCGTGACCCTTTAAGGGTGGGTTAAGGTGTAAGGGATGGTCAACAGTGTATTTACAAATGTAATTACAGAAAATAATTACAGATGTAATTACATACAGGTATTTAATCAAGCATAAGTACAAAGCAAAAACATGCATTTACACAATAAGTACATTGTAATGAATTATTAACTTTTGGTGTAAGTACATATTAGTTAAGACCACTTAATATAAAGTGGGACCAAATATTGTTCGTAGTGTATGAGTGTGAATAAGTGTGTATGGCTGTTTCGCAATACTGGGTTGCGGCTGAAAGGGCATCCACTATGTAAAACATATGCTAGAGTAGTTGGCAGTTCTTTTTGCTGTGACGATCCCTGAAAAATAAGTCACTAAGCCGAAGGAAAATTAATGAATGAATAAATGTAATGAAACAGCCTAACTGAAAACAATTGTTTACAAATTGGTTACAATTTTGTTTTCAAATCTGGCTTCGCTATCATGTTTTGGAGAATGTAAAAATGTTTGCAGCTCAAAATAACAAAGAACATTATTTTTATAAAATGTATTCGAATAATATAATACAATAAAATCCAGATGCCTAAAAAATATAAGGTACTAGAGTGAAAATAGCTTACATTACTGTCCACAACTGTAGTTAACTGTAGACTGTTTTATAGATTTAGTCACAAAATCTGCCACAGAGTAAAACTCTAAAATAAAAGTTCAGTTTTTATAACTAGCTAAATGAACATAACATGGTGTGAAGTATAATAAAGTATCATGTAAATGTTCTCAAATCTGCATTGACATCCTGTGAGCATTTGCTCATACACAACAAGGTTTGATTCCTTGGCAAAGAAACTTGTCACACAGGTTTTACTTCAGCTTGATTGCCTCACTTGCTATTTCGTTTTCTGTGGGAATTCTTCTGAATTCCCAGCACAGCAAAGTGCATCAGTCATTAATAATGATTCTGTAGAAAGGCTGAGGTTGTCAATAGATGAGCTTATTACAGCGAGCGTTGTGGTCTTCGGTCAGAGTCGGAGTTGTGTTACCATGTTCCCTGCGTATTGATACAGCTGTTTGAGTCCACACGTGTCAGACAGGGCCAGTGTTTTTGGGGTCAGCGGATGGCGAAGGAGAATTTTACATAACTGTCATGAGATTGAGGATATTGTGCAGTTCATGCTACAAGAACTCAATTAGGAAGGTGATGTGTTGGAAAGACAGGATTGATCAACTTGTTCAACTGTTACGCTGGTGTGGCTTGGGTTGTATGTACGTGAACAGAGATCTGTACTGTGAGTTGGAAGATTTAGAGGAACGAAAACAGGTAAGAACCACTTCTGTTCTAGCCTATTATGATTATGTTTTATATTATATTTTATGTTGTCTGTAGTGCTATCTGTGGAGTAGGAAGTTTAGTAACATAAATAATAGTTTTAAATGGAGTTCCTGGAACATGCAGTGAGATTTTGTTTAATGATAGTGGGCTGTTACTAGAGAAATAAGTTGGAATCATGCGTACAGTGCATACAGGAGGTAATGTTTGTGTGCTGGTGCAAATAGATATGACTGACAAGTTGTTTCCTGCTCCTTTTAAACCTCTCGTAGCTCTGTGATTGTATCTTTCAGGTGCTTTCCACAGCCTGAGAAATGTGTTCCTTATCCTCTTCTAGGTCACTGTTTTTTGATGTAAACAAAGGAAAGAAAAAAGGAAAGAAAGAAAGTAAGAAAGAAAGAAAGAAAGAAAGAAAGAAAGAAAGAAAGAAGGAAGGAAGGAAGGAAAGAAAGAAAGAAAGAAAGAAAGAAAGAAAGAAAGAAAGAAAGAAAGAAAGAAAGAAAGAAAGAAAGAAAGAAAGAAAGAAAGAAAGAAAGAAAGAAAACAATATGTAGAAATCAAATTTGAAATACATTCCAATGAATCTCACAGTTACTCTGAATTTACAGATATGAGTTGTTGGTGTGACGTTGTCACAAATGACGAAAATCAACATAATTAGTATTGTTATCATTTAAAAAACGCTGTTAATGGTGAACATTTGTTTGACTTGTATGGACGTCTTGTTATATAATTGCTGTGTTATTACATTTTTGAGACAAATCTCAAAACTATCCAGTGTTCTGACTGTCTCAAGCATAGTTCAATAAATTACAGCTCTTTTGAATTTAAAAGGAAGTCGTAAAAATCATTAATATTTACCTCAGGTCTTCTTTTACAAATGGCTCTTTCAGTAAATGCTAATTTCACAAGTGCCTATTTTTCATTCACATATTTCTAAAATCATAGGGACTTATTACTTTTGTTGTTAAAAACCATATCCTCTGGTGTGACAGTATATGCTAATTATAAATTTAGTTTTTACATATTTCGCTTTTTTGGAACCACTATAAAATTGTAAAAATTTGCTGTTCTTTTACCACCCTATTTGTTGAAAAACGTCCAACAAGTCCTCCAAGTTGCAATGGGGAAAAAAATATTATTAATAATTTTGTATAAAAAATAAAGCACTGTATTAAGATAAGTGTCCAACAATGAAGAATAATCGCTCTCACACTATTTGAATATTATTGAAAGATGTTTTTCTTCTTTTTTTGTGTCACGCCATAGGACTTTACAGTCCAGTTCTGTTTAAAAAAAAACAGTAAAAGAATTGATTGTAGTTAGTAATCTCTTTACATAGAAAACATGTTTCTAAAGGTGTTGTTAACTTTATAGTTACCTTTGAAAGTTTACAAAATCATTAGTTTACAAGTGAAGTTTAATAAAATAAAATGACAGAGGAAAAAAGTATTGAACACATGAAGAAAGGGAGATTTAAAAAGGCAGTGAAAGCCCAGACAGCAGCTGAAATCTCTTAGTAGTTCTTCAGCAACCCTCTGCCCTTTGTCACTGTAGATAAATATTAGCTGCTTCAGTCCAACATCTACATTAGCAGGATGATGAAAAAGAAACCAGGGTGGACATTCCAGCAAGAACCAAAACACAGTTAAGGAAACTCTCAAATGCTTTCAGAGAAAGAAAATCAAACTGTAGAATGGCACAGCACATAACCTGACTCAAATCCAATAGAAAATACAAATCATAATCATATTTTGATAGACGAGACCCACGGAACCATCAAAATTTTCACACTCTGAAACACCTGAGCAATTTATGTGAGTTCATTCTCCACATGAGAGTCGTCTTTAAGCTGCCATCACCAAAATAAAAAGCCTTTTATGAACTATTAAATACATTTCAGTAGTTCAGTACTTTGGCGCCACGGTGGCGTAGTGAGTAGCACGTTCGCCTCACAGCAAGAAGGTCGCTGGTTCGATCCCCGGCTAGGCCAGTTGGCATTTCTGTGTGGAGTTTGCATGTTCTCCCCGTGGTTGCGTGGGTTTCCTCCGGGTGCTCCGGTTTCCCCCACAGTCCAAAGACATGCGGTGCAGGTGAATTGGGTAAGCTAAATTGTCCGTAGTGTATGTGTGTGAATGAGAATGTATGAATGTGTTTCCCAGAGATGGGTTGTGGCTGGAAGGGCATCCGCTGCGTAAAACAAATGCTGGATAAGTTGGCAGTTCAATCCGCTGTGGTGACCCCGGATTAATAAAGGGACTAAGCCGAAAAGAAAATGAATGAATGAGTTCAGTACTTTCTCTTAGTGTCATTTCATTGTTATAACACATAACACATTTTTCAGATGATTTTTGTTTTGTTTTATTTTTATGTTTGTATTGTTGGGTTTTACCAAAATCTGGTTCAATTCCATGTCAACAGCTCCTTTAGAATTTATTATTCCCTGGAAAAACATGACATGTTCAATACTTATTTCCCCCGCTGTATGTTTTCAAACATCAGACTACACAAATTATAGCTGTTTTTTCTTCATGAATGATGTTACAAAAAAGCCTATTTGTCAACTACCCATATCATTTAGAAAATACAATTTGTAAGCCCCTCAAATCAATCAAACAACTCTGATTACATTTTCTTGAAAAGTTGCCACTGGGTTGTTGTTTATCCATTTGAACTTTTGAGTATGCAAAGGAGGACAAAAAAAGATAGCTTTGTTTACAGACGCGTTGCATTTGTCCCCGTTTGAAGTGTAGGCTCAAAGTACATTTCTCAGGTTGACACTGGCTCGAGAGTGGGTTCAGGGTGAACGTTGTTTGCTAGCATCTATGTGAGAACTCTGATGGCCTTGATTCCCGCTAACAGGAAGTACAGTTCTAAACATCTTTAGCCATGTTTCAGTATTCACTCGCAATTGGTTCCAGATAATGGTTCTATAATCACTTGTTTTTATCTGGTAAAAATGACAAAAAGGATAAAAAGGAAGTCTCCTGAAAGGATTATAAACCATGCTGGTGCTAAAGGAGAGCAGCAAGCTGTTATCTATCAATCTCAGCAGAGATCAGCACAAACAGTGGTTGTGCAATTGAGTTCATGCTGTGGCAGAGATAGCCTTAGCCTAAGTATACACGTTACAGCAAACTTTTGGTGTCAGGGGTCATTAGTTCTAGTAATGAAAAATAGCACATGGACGTTTAGGTCCCAAAATCAAATAAAGGATCCAAATGGACCCTTTTCATATTTCTGGGTATCTTCCCAGCGGACGTTGTCATAGTTGGGTAAACTTGTGAATGGGAGAGTACAACCAATACTTTTTTAGCATTCCTATTTACTCAAATAATAAAAGAATAACTCTGCCATAGTGTTTTTACACCTTTAAGAAAAAAAAAACGGTATGAGGACAACATCAAATTTACTGTCCCGTTCAGATGCTGAATTAGAAGTGCAGGTAACACTTTATTTCGATGGTCCATTTGAGTATGAGTAGACTGTCTACTTAATATCTGATACTGACATTCAACAGACATTTAACTGACTATAAGAAGTTGCAATGTAACTTAAATTCAACAAACGGACCATCAAAATAAAGTGTGACCGAAATGCATCTTACAAGTGATCGTTTTTTTTGCAATTTGATGCAGAAATTATATAATGCTAAGTATGAATTTATAGGTTGTTGTTTTTTTATTATTATTATTATGCACATTAAAACTATCAAGGATTTAAGATGCTGATGACCGCTACTGTCTTGTGTAAAGGGGCCATAATTACCAAGGAAAAAAATATTTAATTTGATAAATTCCAAATCAGTTATAGCGATACCACTTAATGCAAACAATTAACTGGATCACTTAAAATGGCCTCACATGATCTTGGTAGTCTGCAGTTTATTAAACTGAGCATAAAATGGTGTGAGCATGAGCACCCGGTAGACGGAAATTACTGTTACTGTTGTTAACCCGGTTTCCCATCTCGATTTTGATCTGATCATCTAAAGTTGATAAACCACGTGTAAGTTTTTAGTGTGTGTTTGTTATATGGACAGATGTTACACAAACTTTGTGTTTCTCACAAGTAAATGGTGAGGATTGTACTCAATACAGTAAGCACACACACGAGTCTGTTATATTAATGCACTAATCAAACATTTTATTCATGCACAGACATAATTCAGTATATACTTTTCATTGATTTTCTTTTCGGCTTAGTCCCTTTATTAATCAGGGGTTGCCACAGTGGAATGAACCACCAACTTACCCAGCATATGTTTTATGCAGCAGATGCCCTTCCAGCCGCAACCAAACACTGGGAAACATTCATACACTCTTGCATTCACACACATACACTACGGCCAATTTAGCTTATTCAGTTCACCTATACCACATGTCTTTGGACTGTGGGGTAAACCGGAGCACCCGGAGAAACCCACTCCAACACGGGGAGAACATGCAAACTCCACACAGAATTGCCAACTGACCCAGCCAGGGCTCAAACCAGGGATCTTCTTGCTGTGAAGCGATTTTGCCACTCACTGCGCCACCGTGATGCCCTATATAGATTTAAATAATAACAAATTATATGAAAGTGAAAGTCAAGACAATGCCAGGTATGATGACCCATGTGTGCTCTGCATTTAACCTATCCAAGTTCACACACAGCAAACACACACGCACAGTGAACACACAATGTCAAGTTATGTTTAAAAATAATGTTTGTGCAATTATGATATTAGCTAATATTTATTAGACTTAGAGGCCCCCACTCAGATGTATTCAGCTTCAATTATCATTAAATAATGAAGGAATTAATAATTAATTATTTTAATTTTTTTGTGATTAATGTAAATCAACATTTGCATGGAACATCCATTTTCATCTTTATTTGTTTATTCAGTTATTGAAAACTGAAAATTTGGTGCTGTCTCAATATTCAACTTACATCAGGTATTAAAAGGCATAACAATCTTTAAAGCGCTGATAGAAAAAGCATGTACACTCTAAAAAAAAAAGGTGCTAAATAGCACCAAAACTGGTTCTTTGGTCGTAACGAGGGGGGAACCTTTTTTGGTGCTATACAGCACCTTAAAAAAATAGGTGCTATATAGTACTTTTGTCAAATGGTGTTATATAGCACCTATATTTTAAGGTGCTCTTAATGTTACTTTACCCTTCCGCAAATAAAACCGGCATAAGAGTTATGAGAATTAGCTATAAGAACAAGTGCTTACCAGTAGTAGTGGTGCTATATAGCACTTTAAACCCCCCAAAGAACCACTGAAAAACCTTTATGGTGCTTTAAATGTTCTTTACACAGTAAAAGTGCTATATAGCACCCTGACCACCTTAAAGAACCACTGAAGAACCACTGAAGAACCTTCATGGTGCTTTAAAGGTTCTTTACACAGTAAAAGTGCTAAATAGCACCTCAAATATCGCAAAGAACTTCTGAAGAACCACTGAAGAACCTTTTTTTTTTAGAGTGTAGCTGCAAGTGATGTCACTTCCTTTAGCGATAAATTTCAGAAGATATTGACAGATGTCATTATGCTCTAATTAATTTGTACAGAATGTTCAGGATACACCAATAGTAGATTCATTAAATGTCAACTCTATTATTGTGATATTTCAGTGAATTTTCATTCACTTTTAAAAACATTACTGTAAAAATAGGTTCAATTGTATGCCATAGGTCAGGGGTGCTCAACCCAGTTCCTGGAGAGCCACCCTCTTGCAGATTTCAGTTGCAACCCATATCAAACACACCTGAATCAATTAATTAGGACCTGAACAGCACTTGATAATTACCGGCAGGTGTGTTTGATATGGGTTGCAACTAAAATCTGCAGGAGGGTGGCTCTCCAGGAACAGGGTTGAGCACCCCTGCCATAGGGTATCTGTTTTGAGGTTAGCATCTTTAACTAAAGGCCAAAATGATAAAAAATGTATAAAAAGGACTAAATGTATAATGAGGAGTCAATGGAGGTCATTAACATAGTATGAAAGAGGTGTCCATATCTGCCATAGTCGTTAGTGGTGCAGATATTTGAGACATCCACATTTTGAAAGAAGGTAACTCTCAAGTGTGGGGATCAAAGCAAGGAACAACAGAGAGGAATATCCAAGTGCAGGTAAAATAACATTATATTTAAGCAAAACAGGGACAAACAGAAGTAGCTGGTACAAAAAGAGCAATCAAAAAACGTAGTCAAAAACTGGCATAAAGTCAAAATGGGTGTCAAACACGATCAAACAATAAACAAGGCTAAGGTAAAGTTAAAAACACAGGCAAAACAGAGAAATACAAACATACGTCAACATCCAAAACTCCATACACAACCGGTGTATATGTTGATAAATAGTCTGAATGATCAGTGATCACAAGTCTCAGCTGTGTGGGTCTCATCAGAATGATGAGCAACTGGTGTGTTTGACTTGGCCTGATAGGATTTGTAGTTCCTAAGCATGACATTTGTAGTTCACCAGCGATCTGTCAGGAGTGGATCGCTGGTCGTGACAAACTGAGGAGATGACCATAATAAAAAAATGCATTTCATTGCCAGATAAACTCAAATAAAACTTAAAAACAGATGTTTATGATGAAAATTAAACCGTCTCTCCACTCCAACATAAATACAAATCCACAGAGAAACAAATTTGTAGCTTAAAAGATTTGTAAATGGGGAAAAACAATCACAGTACCAGAAACAGTGGTGAAATGTTCCATTGTGCTTTCTACAGTTAACAGACAGGCCATAAGAATTTCTCTAAATTTTCTTCATGGCATTTGCATGTGAGATATATTCTATTAATAAATTGTTTACTGTTTTAATCCTTGCTGACTCGAGGAATGTAATTAGTGCAGTGTATGACACAGACCTTTCATTTCTCACAGTTTGGATTGATCATTACAGTGCACATAAACGCATTTAATACAAAAATAGAGGGGTTTATGAGTATTTTGTGCTTTGTGTATGGCGTTTCAAAGCCAAGGGTTCTGATGCATAGAGAACTTACAGCACAATAGCTCTGTGTGATTGCTCTGCATGGCGGCCGAACAGAACAAACAACTGTTTCAATTGAATCAGAGCCCATGGCTATGCAAGTCCAGTGCAGTCTGTGCTGTCTTAAATTATGGCAGCAAATCTATTAGCAGAAGTGGCCAAGGGGTAAAAAATACTGCAAAAACCTGCAATTCTCTGTAAATTTAAATGTAATTGTAGCTTAATTGAGATTGCTGGTACATATTTTTTTTTAAATTAGAAAGTATCCAGGGAATTTGGACTTCATTTTTGAATACAGATTTTGCTTTCACGTTTGCTTTGTTTTTAGTGAAGTAAGAAATTGCAGGCACAAACACGCGTATGTATATTTTGGGCTTTTCTTAAAGTGTTTTTTCAAACTAGTACAACACTTTAAATGTTTATTTTGTTGCAATTTTGTGTATGTAAAGTTCAATTACAGTGCATGTTTTAAAGCCATTATCTCAAAATGAGTTTTTTTCCTCCTGCACTGAGCCTCCACTTCTGCACTGAGTCTCCACTTCTCACTACACCAAATATGTTTATTAATATCTATTTTCTGAAGGTTTTTATTTGTTCTACTTAACCTGCCTGATGATAATTTACTTTTAATTCTAGAAAATAAAATCAGTTTTTTTTTGACTGAATCCAATGTCCATTATTGTGATAAAAATGTGTACAAAATAACAATTAATGAAATGAGTTAATAAAATAATTCCTCATTTGCACATTTAAACAGTACAAAAAGGTTTTTTTTTATAGATTTTTATACATTTCATTGTGTAATCAAAGCAACTAGGAAAGAATGGTGATAACTTTATTGTTTTTTTTATCTTATTCACCTGCAGTGTCCTGCTTTTAGGTGTATCTTTAATTCATTTTATTTTCTGTACTTTGTCAAAACCTTATTGATATTATAACCCAGGTGGAAGAAAGTGCACTATTCAATCATTAATTTTCCTTCCGCTAAGTCCCTTATTTATCAGGGGTCGCCACAGTGGAATTAACTGCCAACTATTCTGACAGATGTTTTACACAGCGGATGCCCTTCCAGCTGCAACCCAGTATTGGGAAATAAAGTGCATTTTTTATTTAAGTGCAATTAGTGGTGAACTTCCATAATACACTTAAAGCTCAGAGTGTATTTTTAAGGCTTGGTTGTGTTTATGCGGTGCAAATCAATGTGTGCTCATGCTTCATTTGTAAAAAGTCAAGTTTTTTTTTTATTTATATTTTACTTTGATTATATACAGCTACTCAGCTAACATGAAAACGACAGTCATATTTTCTAGTTCCTCTGAAAGCCCGTCCTCAAGAGGCTCAGGTTGGTCAGCTAATATAATGGCAGTGTCACGCCTCTACTAGCACTAGCTTTGCCTCTGCTGTGTAAATATTGTCAGTCAGTGTAACTGTTAATGACGTTTCTCAAATGCTAGCTAAATCTTTTTTTACAATTCTCTGGAACATAATTAATATTAAACTGTAAGCACTTCTGTCTTTGTGTCGTGTCCTTTGGAAGCCCAAATACAGAAACAGAAGAAGCTCTGTGGAAATAGCAGTGTTTGGACGCCATTTTAGCTTTCTCTGCTATATTATTACAGCGCCTCTGGCCACGCCCCTTCGCTGTGCAGGGTGTATGCACGTAACCTGAAGAGTTTATGACATCACTAACCAGGATGTTTTTTGTAGTCACCAAATTTCATTCGCTGTAGGCTTTGCTAAGCTAACTCTGTAATAGCCAATGTCTCCCTGTGCATTGAACTTTGAGCGTCTTACATTCAGACATGTTGTTTATGTTCACACAGCTACATTACACATCAACTAAAGTTTAAAATATGATATCGTACTGGACCACCCCTTTACAGTGCTCTATTTTGGGCAACTAATGTTGTACTTAATATACTAAAAGGTCGTATTTAAAAGTACTAAAGGTAAACATACCAACTAAGTGTACTTAACTGTACTATTTTGACACCATAAATGTACATTTATGGTACTTTTAATGTACTATTGCAGTGTTTACAATAACATTTTAAACCAATTTTAGTACAAAACCATCTTTTCACGCACTTTTAAACCTGTACAAATAAAATACACTTATAATTTACTTAAAATTTAACAATAGGTCACATGGAGACCAATACATAGCATCCTTTTTATAGAGGATTGATCTCTGTTATTATCATGTTAGTGTATATTAATTCATCAAATGGTGGATAGTTTATTAAACAAGTAATATTAATGAATCACTTCTAGCACAGACTGTGTTTTTACCCTCTTAGACATCCTTTCGGATTCATGGATATATAATGGTCACCCCAGGGAATATTTTGCTTGGGAAAACACCATTATCCAAAGCAGGTGTCCCACACAGCTGCTGCTTTTTCTGGCCAGACACTGGTCCTCTGGAGGGTTTGGGAGTTTTCCTTGGAGCTTTGCGTCAGTGTTGCTGTCATAAAACGAGGAGTAATTATCAGTATCTTCCGACAGAGGGCGCTGTTAGCGTGCATTACAGTCAGGCTCGTGCCGTTGGTAGGATCCTAGTATTGTGTTTTTGTGGTAACCAGGCCTGTAGCTCAACAAATATTTTGTGGTTAAAAAATGAAAAACCTACAATTTAGGTTATTCATGTACAGTGTAGCTGTCCCAAAAAAGCATGGATCAGGAGAAGGATTGAAAATGCAGTAGAACCAAAGGCTAAAAAAGGATTTATATAAAAATCTTGTCATCTTTAGAGCAAGAATCATTTCGCTTATTAAACGACTCTAATTTTATGTAATATTAATCATAGTACTCTGGCACTGTGCCTTTACCACTGGGTTTTAATGTTTTGTCAGTTTTAATAATTAAATATATATACAAAAATAGAATGATCTGCTTATGAATTTTAATATTTAAAAAAATTAGAATGATTTTATTTTGTATAATGTCAGAAAAATGTCAGAATACAATACGTGTTATGGTGAATGATTGTGATACGTTTTATGTACATTTTGACAGTATTTTCAGTATTTAACTTATTTTTAAATTGGAAAATTTTATGTATTTTAATTTGATGCTAATCAAGTTTAATGTTTGACCAATTAAAATAAGCAGAAATTTTTTTAACTTAATTCCAATCTTAATATTAAGCACACACTTGTAAGTTCAAAAAGTACAGTAAATTAGCATTACATATAATTTTGGAAAATATATGAAATATTTTTGGTCACATCTGGTTATTTATTATACAACAAAAATGTGACAACACTGAAAAAAAAAGAAGTTTAATTTCTATAGCTATGAGAAAAATAAGGAGATTAGGATTTACAATTTGTAGTTATATTCATTCATTCATTTTCTTTTCGGCTTAGTCCCTTTATTAATCTGGGGTTGCCACAACAGAATGAACCGCCAACTTATCCAGCATATGTTTTACGCAGCGGATGCCCTTTCAGCCGCAATCCATCTCTGGGAAAATTTGTAATTATATGTTTGAGTAAAATGTCATTTTTATTCTGTAAACTACTGATGAAAATGTCCTCTAAATAAAAACAAAAATGTTGTCAAATGAGTTAAGAAACTAATAATTGCTGGAATAACTCTGAATTCAATTAAATCATTTAAGTTTATTTAGATGTTCTTCGCAGTGTCAAAGCCTGTTTCACATTGGCAAAAATATTTTTAAATGATCATTAATTAGTATTAGTCATAGCTGTACAGACTGTTGTTGTTTATTCAAATATTTCAGCAGATCCTTCTATTTACAGCCCTACGCAACAACATTTAGCATTTAAACCTGTTAGATAATGAATCATGCGATAGATTAATTAATGCCACGCAATTAGTTCAATTGCAGTCGCTTATTCATAGCCTACGAAGCTATAATCAAGCGACTAAAAGTGATATTTTTAGCAGCTCACAACAGAGTTTCCCGGAAAATGACAACACTGTTAGTCATTGGAGGGGCGGGGCCACGTGCGTGCTCTGTTGTGGGCGGGGCTTAGCGGATCAGGGTATTCCCTTCACCCGCACTGATGCAGTCAAACGCTCGTTGCTACAGCAGAAGTCTAGATGACAGAACATGGAGTTCGTTATAAAATAATACATAGTAAACAGAGCTGACAGTCTTTTCGTAATGGTCTATATTATGGGTATACAGTCGGACGCCCTGGGTGTTAAACCCACGTCCCTGGATGAGCTGTTTGAGTCCAGTACGTGGAGAATTAAAAACATATGGGATGGAGTGAAGCTGGAGATCGCGGCTGGGGATGGATGTCCGGTGGTCTTAAATAGTTTTACGCATTTGGACCCAGATCTGCCAATGCTGGAGGTAATTTAAACGAGCATCACATCAAATATTAACTCATATTAGAGAGAACTTCTACAATGTTATAAATGTATAGAAAAAAGTTACCGAAATACATTTTTTATATTAATTACTTGTTTGTTGTGAAAGTTTGCTCTGGATTTGTACTTCTTTTTTAGATTTATAGACAATTATCAACAAAAAAATTGTTGTCTGTTTAGATGCTTTTCTGAGTGCTTTTGTAGTGCTTTGTCATTTCTATTGGAGCTTGAACATTTTCAGATTCTTCTACAGATAGACTTGGAAGACTTGTGTCATCTTCAAACTAAAAAGATGGCACATAATCTCCTATTGAATCATGTAAGCTACTTTAAAAAGCGTGCTTAAATGCATTTATGCAAACCTCTGGTTTTCAATGACCTACGTGAAGAAAACCAAAACTAGTCTTCACCATAATCTTGGAGGGGGAAATAATGAGACTCTCTGTTTCTCTATTATTGGAAACAACTTTCTTCTCTCTAAACTCCCCCTCAAAAGAGCCATGGGAAAATAAAAGTCAAATAAGAATCACATCCCCTTCAGGTATTAAATGAAAACACAATCTCCTCTCAGTAGATTTAGCCAAAGACATGGGAAGAAATGCTGCATGATGGCGTTCATTATCTGAGGATTTTTACTGACCCTCCGTTAAATGCCATCAGTTGTTATTGAAGTGTGTTATTTCCAGAGTTTAACAGGGACTGTTTATGATGAGATTACTCACAACAGTGCTGATGTGTCAGCTGGAAATGAATGGTTGCATCTGAGAGCCGCTTATATAACACACGACAACACGTTTTCTTGTCAGATCTGATGAAAGACTTTCATTATCAATTTCCTATTTGTGGGTTCTCGAACCCTGCAGTGCATGATGTTTTTCTGAGGCTGTTTTTAAAGGCGAGTAAATTATTTTATCGCCATGGCAGCCACGCATTTAACAGTTGTTATTCTTAAACCTGAAGTATCTATCCATGGTTTGTGAACAACGTGTCCTCTTTTATCTTGTGTTTCAGTGCAAAAAAAGCACATTGTTGTGACCCAAACCGCATTCACACCAAAACTTGTTTACGACGTTGCAGCTGTACTCCAATCACACTCAAAAAAAAGGAAGGTTCCAGTGTGCCACCAGCTGCTAACCTTCACTGGACTAAATCTAATCTGTTCTCGTTACACCATTAGTGATGGTTAAATCTCCCATTGCATTCCAGCACAGCAGCGAAGCCCTTCTCCCTTATGGGTTCAGTTTGCTTTTCTTCATTATTTATAATCATAATTTATAATTCATCCATTATGATGTGAACGCAGTTGACTGAAAGGCCTCAAAAAAGTTGGCTTAGGTATAACCATGAGTGATGGATGGAGCAATGGCGCTATAAATCCCGTTCTCTTATCTCTGTAGTTCTTGTCGTCTTTCTTTTATGGCATAGCTTGTAAAAAAAAGGGCACTGCAGGCACTTATCTCCGCTTTCAAAGTGCTTCAAGTCTGCAGATGGCTTGGCAGGAGCTCAGAGTTGGTTGCATCAGCCCTGAAGAGCTAAACCAAATCAGCCAGATGTAAAAGTACCCTTGTATAATGGATCATTACGAGCTCAGTGCATAGATCAGCTAATCTCTTAACGTAACAACAACTGCCATAAAGGATCCAGTGTGAGAGCTTGTATAAGAGCACGTTAATGACGTGTTATTGTTTGAGTAATTGTCATACATGCCACAAAATGTGTTGCTGCCTTTTGTTTTTAAGTTAAATTAAATTAACTTTATAATTAATTTCAATTTACATACATTAAAATGAAGAAATACATCAAGTTATAATTTGCATAAGTTAAAAAATAAAAAAATTGTTGAAAAAACTGTTGAAAAATAAGTTCCCAGCAGACACACAACATCAGAAGACATTAATATTATGTTTGACTTAGGTCACCAGCGTCTAAGCACAGTGTTATTTTAAAGTCCAATAATGACGTGAAATGACGTTGATATTTGGTTGATTTTAGGTTGTGTTGGAAAGGAACTAAAATTCTACGTTGAGCCAACATCTTAAACCAACGTCATATTTACATCAAATACTGACATTTATTTGTCAGGTATGGCAGCAAAAATCCAATGTATGATAGACGTCATAGTGGTAACGTCCACACAACGTCAAGTTGTAACATCATTAGACATTGATATGTTGTTGTTTTTAGGTTGCGTTGGAAAGTAACCAAAATGTAATGTCTGTTCAAAGTTCTGACGTTGGCCTGACGTCGGGTTCTTACCCCTAAACGTTATAACAAATCAGGCTAAAATGTACAGATAAGACCATATAAATTCAAATGAATTAGTACAATCTCATTAGTGTGTTTTGTATGAATGAAATCCTCCAAATTGATATGATTACATTTGTATGAAAATATGCCATTTTCTGAGGGGGTGTGCCCCCAACCCCACCCCTAAACCCAACCATCATTGGGGTATGAGCAGATTATGAGATAATCTCATATGAATGAGATAATACGAATAGCAAACATATGAATAACATAACATATGATATGAATAACATAACATAATAACTTGTATAGCATACAAGTTAGACACTAAATCAAAAAGTTATACACAATATGCCACGAGATTGTGTTGCACCTACATTCAACAGTCAAATGTTTGGGACCTTTTGCTTAAACAAGACTGTAATTATTTACCAAAAAACTGTATGGACAAATTAATAGCAGCACCCCTTCATGTGTTGTGCCGAGATGGTGTTGCACATGACATTCTTCCACACGTCACACTTGCAATGTTACAATGTTGCCACTTGCATCAGTTGGCTACTTTCGGCCATGATCAACTGTTTCTGATTTTTTTCTCCTTTAATTGATAAGACAGGAGAGTGTAGACAGGAAAGTGTGGGGAGCAGAGAGAAGGAAAGGATTGGCATACTGAAAAAAAATATTCAAAGATGATTCCTTGGATTTATTAAATCTTTTTAAGTTAAGTGGTTGTAAACAATTTATTTAGGATGAATTTAAACAAACAAGTTAAGTTCAACATTACTAAATTTTATTTGTTTGTTTAAATTCAACACATAACAATTTTGCAGACTTTTTTTTTTTTTACCTCAAGGCGGGAATCAAACTCAGGTCGCCGTGAGCACCGGAGCGCCATGTGTCGACGAACCACTACACCGCTTGGGTCAAATATGGTCAAACCCAATGTTGGCTTATTTTATTATTATTGTTTTTTCAATTAAATTTAAAACTACAATTTTATTTTTAATCCAACAGTTAGGTTTGTCCATATTTGACCCAACATTGGGTTATGACAACGCAACACATTATTTACAGTGATGGTTTTTTATTTTTGTTTGTTTTAAACAGATAAAAATGGTCCCCTAAACACTTATATCAAGGTGTACTTTGATTCATTACTAGCGAACAATGAACAAAGAATTGACTGGCACTTTTGTCACTGGGTTATCGCTTCAGTACATTTTGTCTTTGTCCTCCTGTGTTTGTTAAAAGAGTGTACAAATTTTGCATTCTCCTTAAAAAAGGCCTTTGTTTGATAGATGGGACTCAGAACGTCATAATAGGCCAGTGAAGCTGAGCTTTGTATAATGAGAAGAACAGACAGGGGTTACATCGACACATACAGAGGCGCTTTTGTCATGAAAGACCTCTTGAATGGAAAGAGAGGGATGAGAGGGAGGAATAGTGGGATGGCGATGAAAAGAAAACATGGATGTGAGAGGCAGGGAAAAGGAAAATGGCAGAGTCAAAAGGCATGAGTTGGTAAGCATTGATGTAATTAAGAATTGTATAACGAGTAATTCATAAATGTTGAATAAGCTGTTAAATCTGATCTGTTAGGTTAAATTTAGAAAAGCAGTTCAGCTAGTAGAGCAAGCTGCTACTGATGTCAAGATCATGGGCTAAGTTAACAGGTAACAAAACATGTTTTAATTCGACAATAAACACTGTAGAATAGCATTCTGTGCATTGTTTTTTAAAATGAAATGATTTTACTTAACATCTGTCATTAGATATTCAGCCTCATGTTGTTTCAAACCCAACTTTATCATATAATAAGATATGAAGTGACTTTTTGAAAAGTATCCTGTCTGTACTTTTGCTTATAATGAAAGCGAATTGGGATTAGGGTTGCCAGATTTCTCCTCAAATTGATTTTAGGGTTAGGTTCATTTTCCTTTATTAATTATTATTTTTATTGACTTTTATGGGCATTTTAGAGTAAATTAGTATGAATCATGCACAATTAATATAAAAAACAATTGTGTAATTACTTTCTAAAAATATTTTTGTTTTCATTTACAAAGATAAATTGTATTTTTAGGGTTTTAAACAGCACTAAAATACTATTAATATATTTACATTTGCCAAACATTCAGTTATGCGGCTAATCAAATGACTATTCTAATTGACTAATGCCCTACTAAGTCATCTGAAGCTGTCCAACATCAATGACTTTTGATCATGAGACTCAAATGAACTGTAATTTATTCTTTTTTTTAATTAATCCAGATCAAGTCCCTATTTACAATCATCAGAATAATAAAATTTTGTAACTTGTGATCCAAAGAGAAAATAATTCTGACAAAAAATTGTGTTTTATTCAGAATGTAAATAAACACAGTTATGTGTTGCTTAAAAATTTGTTTTCTGAATGGCACCATTTCATGCATAACATTTCTAATACCAACAGCTGTCCTTTTCTTGAGCCAGGGAGCAACTGCTCTCAGCAGTTTAGAGTCGGATAAATCTTTTTTCCAAGGCTCATATTGTAGAATTCCTTCCTCAGCTCTGCTAATCTCCTTCTGAAATGCTGGAGGAGATTTCACAAAAACCTTGGCACAACCAAAATACAAGCAGAAAGTGGTTGTTTTTAACAGCCTCCAAACCAAAAAAATACTGATAACACCATTTATCACGTTTAAAAATGTTTAACAGTATGTAAACAATACAGAAAAGGTTAATGATTACAGCTCAGTTTGGATTTCATCTAGTGTTTTAGTGGACGTTGTCAATGCTCAATTGACAAGAGAAAGCATAGTAAATATTAGCATTAGCTTCTGTATGTAAAGGAACACTCCACTTATTTTTTAAAAAATAGGCTCATTTTATTAATCCCCAAAAGTTAAACAGTTGAATTTGATCATTTTTCAATCCATTTAGCCAATATCCGCATCTGGTGGGAGCACTTTTATCTTAGCTTAGCATAGATCATTGAATCGGATTAGACCATTAGCATCTAGCTCAAAAAAATATTTTCTTCATTTTTCTTTTTAAAGCTTGACACTTCTGTAGTAACATTGTGTTCCACGACCGACGGGAAATGAAATGTTGCTCTTTTCTAGCCCAAAAAGGCTAAGAGCTAAACTCTCGGTCCAGCATAATAAGCAAAGAACTGTGCTGCTGTACCATGACTGCAGAAGGAGCAATGATATTAAGCAGCGCTGTAAGTTACCTTGCAACTTACCTTTTCAGCTTCTACATAATGTCATTTGAGAAGAATCGAGCTTTAAGTAGGAAAATTATCCAAACTTTGTTTTAAGAAGAAGAATATGCTAATGGTCTAATCCGATTCAATGTTTTATGCTAAGCTAAGCTAAGTTCTTCCGTCAGACCCAGAGATCGGCTCAATGATTTTCAAAGTGGTAAAAAGTGTTCATTTTATGTAGGATTTATAATTTCAGCCATTTTAATGCATCCTTGTTTTCAAAGTATTGATTTAAAAAAATCTTACTGACCCCAAACTTTAGTCCAAACTTTCCCCCAGACTGTAATTATTTTTTGGTCGCTGTCATGCTTTAAACACATTATGCCTGGTTAGAGTCTGTCATAGGTAAAAAATAGGAGTTTGGAAACTTCCAGAATAAGGCGTATTAAAGAGAAATCACCTTTTCAACTCTCTCTGCAAGCAGTTTTTCCACTGTCAATGTGGGCAGCAGTGAATCTGGCCATCACTCTGTGCTGAGATTTAATGCGCTGTAACCGAATGTGCTGGAAAACCTACTGAGCAATGCCAAAATACACAGACTGCAGCTTTACTCGACATATCTCATCTCTCTCTAGATTAATAACTCCAACAGGAGTGTCAATCTCGCGAGAACTTATGAAACGCGTCCATAATCCGTAACTCTTACAGCACAAATAAGCATTGTTTTGCTCTTGGCTATATTGAACAGTAAAAAAAAATTGGTCATAGTTTTTATAGTGGCTTAAACAGTGATCTGCATGTATTAATATTGTATTACGAGAGAGTATTTTTCACAGCTATGCATCATAACCAGCCAAAACATTAACAGCAAACATGTACTGATGTATTTAAGCAATGTTATGACACATTTTGAAAAACTGAATGAATGGAAAGACTTTTGATGCGAGTCTTATTAATGATCAACAGGAGGACACATAGCAGAGAACACATTGATTTATTATAGCTGCCTTAAATTCTTTTCAGCTGACCTCATCCATTTACTTTCTCACTGTAGAGTTTTACAACTGCAAGGCTGCTCAGATGTGGTTTTGCATTTGTCAGGGTTATTAGTTAAGTGAAATATTAAACATTCAACTAAAACCATTTTTGTTAATCAAATATTGACTGAAAATAAACAATTAAAAAACTGTAAGCTTTATTTATTTCAGCCACTTATCAAGTAAATTATACTTTTTTTCAGCAGCTCTGTGTGCTAAAGTAATTAAATCTAACCTCATCCATTTGCTTTCTCACTGTGGAGTTTTACAACTGCATGATTGCTCTGAATTAGTATTATTTCTTTTGTATGTGCATTTTTCAGGGTTTCAGGGTTTTGTACGTGCATTTATTACTAGATGGGTACTCGGCCAAACAGCAAAAAGTAAAAAAAAAATTATTTAACAAGGTGGAAACACCAAAGCTTTGTGCTAGCCTTTTAATTTAATAAATTGTAGCTTTTGTGTTGCCGCCTTGTTAAGTATATTTTTTGCATTTTTCAGGGTAGAAATGAAACTAATTCTATTCAACTAAATGTTGACTGGAATTAAATGAATAAAAAAACTATAAGCTTAATTTATTTCAGTAACTAACCAAGACATTTTTTAAACTCTGTGTACTAAAATAATTTAATCTGATCTCATTCATTTGCTTTCTAAATGTAGAATTTTACAACTGCATTTTCAGGGTAGAAATGAGACTAATTCTATTCAACTAAAAGCATTTTTTGTTACATAAATGTTGATTGAAGTTAAATGAACAAAAAACTATAAGATTAATAATTTTAGTAACTAACCAAGACATTTTTTTACTAGCAGTTCTGTGTACTAAAATAATTTAATCTGATCTCATCCATTTGCTTTCTTACCGTAGAATTTTACAACTGTGCATTTTTCAGGGTTGAAATGAAACTTAATTCCATTAAAATAAAAGCATTTTTGTTATATAAATGTAGACAGAAATTTAATTATAAAAACACTAAATTTATTTTAGTTCAGCCACTTATCAAGGAAATATTTCAAATTTGTATTATTGTTTTTTTTTTTCAATTTAACTACTAAAACTAATTAGCTACTTAACTGATAAAATATTTGAATCTGGATTTAAAAAAAATAAATATACATAAATATAAATATAAAAACAACCAATGTAATTTAAAAATATGATATCAAAAATGGAATTAAAAAAGACAATATGAAAAAACTGTATAGTACCTCAAAGATACAAAAATCTATTTATTTATCTATTCATTCTATTTAATCTATTTATTTATCTATCTATTTATCTAAATAAAACAATAAATATAAATGAAAAAGTGCATTTAAATCAGTAAATCTGGCAAAACTGTCTTAAAAATGAGAAAATAAAATCTTATCCAGAAATTACTAAAATGTATATCGAGAGTTTAAACTGGCAAGGCATTTATATTTTACTTTCATGATGAAGAACTGCACACATGATAAAACCAAACAGTTTTATCTAGACAGCAACCAATGCAAGCTGTAAAGACTCCGGAAAAGGGGCGGGGAGCAGCAGCTTATTTACATTTAAAGAGACACACAAAAACTGCAGTTTTGCTTCTGCTTAATGATGGGCATAAACAGAATGTTACAATACATAATATGTG
The DNA here is from genome assembly GCA_903798035.1 of Danio albolineatus. NCBI lineage: Eukaryota > Metazoa > Chordata > Actinopteri > Cypriniformes > Danionidae > Danio > Danio albolineatus. The sequence continues at coordinate 9,520,762 of CAIGQQ010026963.1, read as the reverse complement.
AGGCATTTTGACCTGAAACTACAAGCACTTGGGCCTATGGTACTATGGGGACATCTGATATTTCAATCTTAAAAATGTCACAAATAGGTCTATAACAGGTGTATTTATGGCATAAAATGTAAGCAAAACATTTATTTTTAACATATGAAGTTTTTCCTCATTGTTTCTTAACGTAAATAAGTTAAAAAGAACACATAATAGAGCTTGTCTTCGAAGGTCTTTTAACTCCTCCCTGATTATTTTGACAGGAGGAATTGTGCATTGTTTTTTTGACGTGTGTGCGCGTGTGTGTGTTCCAAGTGTTGTTTGTGAAGGATGCATCTGTCTAGGAAGCTGTTACGCAGATATTTTTCAGCACTCTTTGTCTTTTCACAGGAAACCCTTGGCTTTAGTGGATCAGAGGTGGTTTGCAGCTGAGTTCGAGGAGTGTTTAAAGCATTTCTCTCACAGTCTGGGCTTTTTGCGACTTGCCAAGTGTATTTTAGTGAAAAGCAGGCCTGTGATTAGTGATAAACAATATTCTTTTACCACGTACGTTCCCCGTTGCTTTTATTATGGATTTTCCCTATAGCTGAGTGTAGATTTCAAAGCTGGTCTCTTACAGTGTTGTGTCAGGCTGGTTTTCTTAAGGTTTCTGTGGCCACTTTGTTTCACTTTGAGTTCAAGGGGCTTCCCATGGTGTGTGTGCGGGAAAACGTCTTGCATCATTTTATTGCTTTGATGAGGTGGACTGCTTTCACTTTTATTGTTTATTTATTATTTACAGCAAGTTTGTCTTTAAATATAATAATTTTAAAGTATCTTTAAATAGAATAGAATAGAATAGAATAGAATAGAATAGAATAGAATAGAATAGAATAGAATTTTGAAGTGGTCTTCTCCTTTTGATGAGGTGTTTTTTTTATGTTTTGTATTATTTATTCATTAATTATTTGCACCAAGTTTGTCTTTTTAAAAATAATGTTCAAAATGTAAATAGAATAGAATAGAAATTGCAATAGAATAAAATCTAACTTTGAATTGGTCTTCCTTTTTGATGAGGTGGTCAACTACCTCTTTTTTTTCAGTGCATTGTGAATTTTTTGAGTTTATTTACACCAAGTTTGTCATTAAACATAACAATGTTGTAATTTATTCAGAATATAATTTTGAAGTGGTCTTCCTCTTTTCCTAATTTATTTTGATGTATACAAAGTCCATTCATTCATTCATTTCCCTTCGGCTCAGTCCCTTATTTGTCAGTGGTCGCTACAGCGAGATGAACCGGCAACTATTCCAGCATATGTTTTACACAGCGGAATCCCCTCCAGCCGTAGCCCAGTACTGAGAAACATCCATGCACACTTTCGTATTCACACACACACTCATACACTATGGCTTATTTAGGTTATCCAGTCCATCTATAGCGCATGTCTTTGACTGTTGGGCAAACCGGAGCACCCAGAGGAAACCCACGCCAAAACGGGGAGAACATGCAAACTCCACACAGAAATGCCAACTGACTCGAACCAGCAACGGTGACAGTGCTAACCACTGAACTACCGTGCTGCCCCCACAAAGTTAATCTTAAATAATATAATATAATATAACATAATATAATATAATATAATATAAAATAACCATCCATTCTAGGGAAGTTCATATTTGCCTAATAATTGAATATAATATCCCATAATGTCATATGGATGTAAAGTGTCTGTATTACAGAAATTTAACATAAAATATGCTGAGATCTTCATCCTCCACCATCGTCATCGTGACCATGAAAGTGAAACACCTAACATCTTGTCTTTTACTGTTTTGTGCAATTTCTGCCGGAAAGCAAAACAGACATTGTTCCTTTTTCCCTCAATTGAAACACTTCAGAAAACCCACTTCAACCTAATTTGAGAGAAGCTGTTCTGCTGCGTGTGTGTTTGTGTGTTTGTTACCATAGCAGCCGCTGCGCAGAGCCTTGTGTTGAGTTATCTGTTTAACCAGTCTCCTGTAGAGAAAGCTGCTGTAGTGACTCACACCCACATACAGTACACACACACACACACTCACACATCTTCACACCACTGGCTCTTTGCCCAAGGCATTGCTCACAGTCACTTCCCACAGTTCTCTGGGAGTTCCCACTTGTTTCCATTATGACGTCAAGTATACAGTGCTTGGTTTAGTAGCCTTTTGCAGAGTACTGACTGCAGGTTCTTTTAATGTAGTATTGTATATATCCCGGTGAATTAACCCAAACAGTTATGAGCATTGATGCAACACAATTATGGTAATTCAACCCTTTTCATTTAATGGCTAAATTGTTTTTGTACAAATTTATTCATTCATTCATTTTCTTTTCGGCTTAGTCCCTTTATTAATCCGGGGTTGCCACAGCGGAATGAACCGCCTTGTACAAATTAAATTGTATGAATTTGCTACATTTCTGACAATATGTCAAATAGTCAAATGTTTCCTTGTGAGATCAGGCTGGTTTTATGATGTTTTGTGTTGTTCAGACAGAAAATTTTGACTTTTATTAAAATAATAGATTTTATAATAATAGATAATAGATAAAATAATAATAGACAATCACAATTATGTCTAGGCCACAGGCATATTACTATGTGTTTTTTTCTTATTGCAGTTGTTGCTAATGGTTATAGCTGTATTGTGCAATAGATGTAAGCTGCTAAACAGGGTTACTTTAACTGGTGTAATAACAAATGAACTTTATTGCATATAAATGTCCAGACTAAACAAAAGCCAAGCTCTTGAAATTGCGATAAGATTATAATGTACAGCTGATAACACTTCACTGGATTCATTGTCATATTTGATAGTGGAAAATAGCTACATATATTCCACGTTTGTGTTTAAATTTTATTGAGATCCTTTATACTATAAAGAACAATAACTAACGCTTGAAACTAACATGAACAGTGAAAAAAGGCTGTTTGTTACATGTTTGTTAATGTTTGATTAGATAAATATACTACTGAATTTTATTAGTTTATTGGCTAGTTATTAAACATTAACTACGAACATCATCTTAGATTATTGTTTCACAAGGATTTTTTTTCATCATCATTTAACTTTTGCATACTGTCTGTTAACAAATGGAGCAAACAACCTGAATATCCCTAAAAGTTAAAATAATAAATAATTATTCATTTTTATATATAATTATAATAAATAATTATTCAAGTACCCACAATAACAACATTAAAATATTGTAGAACATGCTTTTCTGCACTTTTCTGCAACTTTTTGGTTGACAAGAAAAGAAGTGTGCTGTGCTTTTTGTGTTGCTAGGCAACCAATAAATTAGCTGCATTATGTGCAAGTGCTGCTGTTGATATTAGTCATACAGCTCCAGATAACTAGAAACAGCGACCACTAGTCTCTCCTCCACCTTTAAAAGTCTCCAAAGTCGCCTTGACAACACAAATACTGCTGTCACCTCAACGGAAACCCTGCCTCTGCTTTGATTTGATTGGACAATGAAAAAAATATGCCTGACATCCCACATGGAAAGAACCTAAATGAGGATATTTGCGCATATATGAAACTTATATGCAGTATAAATGCACAAATATGATAATATATACACTGCATATATGCGTATATATGCCACATATAGGCAAAACTGAGGTGCATATATATGCTTAAACTGACCATATACTGTAGGTCTCCTGTATTGCTTTAGTACTTATAATATAGGAAAATGACCAATTTTATATATGTCTATATATGAAATATAACCTATATTAAAACATATAAGTTTATATATATTCTTTCCATGGGGGATTGCATGCTTATTCCTCACTTTTTTCAACTGCAGGTGCACAGAGCGCAATTGCAAAAACAGAAGGCAAAATACTTGCGAAACCATGCAGAAAAGGCACCTCTTGTCTCAAAAAGCGTATGCATAATCCATATCCATGCATGCATATCCATGAATGCATATCCATGCAATGACACTGGTCACAAAAATGTTTGCGTTATACTTCATCCACACCTATAGTTGTCAGTATAAAGTCTGAAAATGCTGTCATATCAGTGAAACCTATCAACTTAGTGCACAAACAATGGCGGAATCTAAAATTATATGCAATACAATACAAACCTCTAGGTAGCAGACAAAAAAACAGATAAATAAGTATGTCTGAATTCACACTTCTTGTAAAAGCACAGACACAAAGTACCTGGATGACCAACAAGACTGCATTCGATGGACACTGTACTATCCATCAGTAGTAGATTTATAAACGGTAGTGAAGTGATGCAACACTGATAGGAGACGTGTAGTTTAAGGGCTGGGTTAGCCATGTGACGGTGGCTGATAAAGAGCCACACTCTTGGTCTTGTGAGTTTAGTGTTAAGGCTGTATATGGATTAGTAGGGAAATAAGCAGTAATCCGAGACTCACCCTTAAAGCCCCTGTTCTGGTGTGCTAGATCTGTATGCCCTTGAAAATTCACTAAACCCTGCTGTGAAACTAGTACATATTTGAATAACAAAGCATTTTTTATGTTAGTTGTGGATTGTGTAGTATTTTGTGTGAGAGACTGATGAAACTGGATTCTCATTGGTTGATTCTGTAGGCAAATATTCTTGCATAATGATCCAGAACAGTATATTCTTGTGTTTTTAATTATTATTTAATTAATTTATGTTTTAAATAATTTAAACATTAAACAGGTACTTCCCCCCAAAAAAACTGCCCCCGTTGTTTAATTAGGTTGATTTTGTAGGCAAATATCTTTACATAGTTATACTGCAGAATTGTTTATTCTTGCTTTTTAATTTTTATTATTTAATTCATTGATTCATTATGTTAATTTATGAAATAATTTAAAACATAAATCCGATATGTCACCAATTTTGCATTTGTTTACGTCAAACCTCCAAATCTATGATTCTCTTTTTTTTTAAATAGATCTATTTTGTGTAATATATAGCTATCCATTTTTTTTCCAACATTTTTCTAAACATTTTTCAAAGCATCTTCTTTTGTGTTTGTTTATGCAAAATAGAATTTTTGTGTGAACTGTTTGTGTGAAAAACTTACTGGCCTCAAACATTTGAACAGTAGTCGTATGTATGATTTCAGATAAGAATAAAGACCAAAATACACAGTTCTTTCTCTTTTTGTATCTGTAGAGCTCAGTTCAGGAGATTGGAGAGGAGGTGGAGGACGGCGCCATCTATACCATCACACTTCGAAAGGTGCAGCTGCACCAGACGGCCAGTAAGGGCCAGCGATGGCTGGGTGTGGAGACAGACTCTGCCCTCAGTCTATACGAGACGTGCAAGGGTCGAACCATTAAAGCTGGCACACTGGAGAAACTAGTGGAGTACATGGTCTCTGCCTTCAAAGGGAAAGACTACACGTATGTCACTATTTTCCTCTGCACCTACAGAGCATTTTCCACCACCAAACAAGTGCTGGACCTGCTGCTTAACAGGTAAACAGCCTTCAACCATGAGTACGTCCAGAGGTTTTATACTAAACGCTATGATTTTACCTAAAATGCATTCGCTTGTTTCTTAGATATGCCAAACTGCCAGCCTCAGGCAAGACAAAAGTCTCAGCAGAAGACCACACAGAGCTTAAAAAGTAAGTCCTCATGTTGTTTAAATAAACTCAATTCATTTATCTGCAGTTAAAATTAGATTTGTGAAATGTGACCATATCGGTTATCAGATCAGATGATATTAAATTGATATGATGATATAATATTTATAATGTCAATGAAATGTTGATATTGTTTGGCTTATCAATATCTTCCAAAATTTCATAATATCAATGCATCCTTATTTTTGTGCGATTGGCAGCACTGTCTCATCTATCCTGGGTGCCTGGTTAGATCAATACTCGGAGGATTTCTGGAGTCCTCCGGATCACGAATGCCTACAGAGCCTCATATCCTACTTACAACTCAACTTCTCTGGATCGGACCTGGAGAGACGAGCTTTAAACCTGCTGGAGCACTTCCAGCATCGCCAACAGTGCGAGGTGGAGCTTGAAGGTATGATCTCCACCAATGATAATGCATTTGAATCTTATATTAAATTCAAACTAACTTGATGAGGACTTGCATCTCATGTACAGGTGATCTGTGCTCCTGCCCCTTTGCCACACCAGAGGAGAGCAGTTTGGAGGATGAGTTCTCCCCCTCACACTTCATGTCCTTCAGTCCTTCACTAGTCGCTGAGCAGTTAACGGTCATGGATGCGGTAAGACGTCAATTTAAAGCTGTCAACTTAAGTTCAATGCCATTTCTAACAGTATTTAAGGTCCCGTGAAGACAGAGCAGAGTGTAGCTCCTCCCCTTTATAAAAAAAATAGCCAATAGCGTTTCATTTTCATAACAACTCTCCTCTTTGAGTGGTTGAGCTTAAGCTCATCAATTGAACAGCAAATCATATTGATGTTGAAGGGGGTGGGACATTTGAGATACTAGAGAGCATTTGATTGGTCGGAAGATTTGATGAGAAACTGAAGTAGGAGGTGAAAAATTGTTGATCTATTTAGGTGAAAGTTTTGGGTGTTTATATCAAATTTATATCTTCTACATCCAAATTTTGTCACTATTTTGGAACACACTGGCTGAATAGATATCATTAAAACTAACATACAGATACCAACGTCTAAAAAAACTCATTTTAATTTCATTTAATTTTAACTTTAAACATGTGTTTATTTGACTATGTGGTCATTCAATATGCTATATTAGTATCCACTTAAAAGTGCCATAGAGTGCATTGACTTAATAAATTAAATTGTCTTGATGTGTGCATTGTAGGTAAATGGAGAGCCCATTTACACCATTATTTAGTGTTGTCCACTTTTGATCGGATCAGCAAAAGTGCATCTTACTACAAAGTGCAAAAAAGGTCACAGTAATGTAGTGGTTGAGGATCTAAGCTGGTAGTTAAAAGGTTACAAGTTAAGTTGGATACAAAGGTGTAAACAAACTATACGTAATAAGGACAGTCCTGTGCCACAACCTTATACAATACTGCTTTATGGACTTTTTATGAACCCAGTTTGTGCTAGTCAGCAACTTTCTGTTGACTTGACTTGAAATATTTCTGTCAGCTGAGAGAATTAAACCTGAGAAAATGATTTACCTTTCAAGGTCATTGAACAGCATCAATGTAAATAAAGTCATCCTGCCTAACTGGGTGAATTTAACTGAATGCATTGTTTTTCACAGGAGCTGTTTAAGAGGGTTGTTCCCTATCATTGTTTGGGGGGCATATGGTCCCAGCGGGATAAAAAGGGCAAAGAGCACCTGGCACCAACCATCCGTGCTACTGTTTCTCAGTTCAACAGTGTAACCAACTGTGTAATCGCCACCTGCCTGGACAACAGGTCTCTTAGACCTTTCCAAAGAGCCAAGCGCATTGAACACTGGATAGAAGTGGCCAGGGTGAGACATTATTGTTGTTTTTTTTAATCATGTTATCAATTTTACATTACTTTTACAAACCACTGAAGGTGCCGAAACAATTGACAACCACTTATTTGGCTTGTGTAATGAGATTAAAAATACCCTCCGGTTTTAACAGAGGACAAAGCTCATAAGTTTTGAAAAACAACCTAGCACTGTTTTGGCAAGTTGAGCATGGTTGTAGCTTTGCTTTATCTTTATTCTCTAGCAGTTCACAAGTTTTGCAGTTCATAAACGTTCATTTGTTTGTCTTGACGCCAGAAATGCCGTATCCTGAAGAGCTTCTCCTCTCTGAAAGCCATCCTGTCTGCCTTGCAGAGTAATGCCATCCACAGGCTGAGGAGGACCTGGGAAGATGTTTCCCGGTAAGAGTCTGACTGGATTTCTGTCAGCAACGATTAGCCAGAGTTAAGGATAAGGGCTTTAGCATTAGCATTAGCCACTGATTAATGGTAGCATTCTTTGTGCTAGCTTCTTATGTGGGCAGGCATACAGACTGCCAGCTAAAACAGCTTTTTTATGAAAGACGTGCTGTTATAGTGATATAGGAGAGGAGAAGTTAACGCTAGTTAATCACAGTGTTTGGATTTCAAGTGAGCAGATTATGACTCAAGCTATTTGGTTGTGCTTACAGGGAAAGCTATCGAACTTTCCAAGAGCTGTCTGAAATCTTCTCAGACGACAATAATTACTCACTCAGCAGAGAGCTTCTCATTAAGGTGAGGAAAACACTTGTGGATCTGTTTTTTTTTTGTTTCACACACAGATTTAAGCAGTCTGGAAAGGTCTGTCACTGTAGTTCTCAAAGACACAAACCTTAAGCACACTTAGCTATGAGTAGTTTGTTCTCAAAATGGGCCTAAAATGCAAAGTAATATGCCTTTATAGGGATAGTAATATTAAAAGTGTAATTGTAAAATAATGTGAAAATATAAAGTTATTAATATAACTTTATATTTGTTTTGTAAAATCAATTTTTTATGTAACACAGAGAGAAATACAATTAAATAACTTAATATTATTATAATTACGTATATTAATTACTATAATTACATTTCTTCATTTTACATTTTGAAGAAAAGTCAGCAGTAGATATGTGTGGGGGGGGGGGGGGGGGGGTGCATGCATGTACTGTTGGTGGGGTGGAGCAAAAAAGGTTAAACATTAATCACAGTTAAAGTTAAAACATTAATCACAATTGTTTGTTTGACAATTAATTGTCTGCTAAATATTCATGATTGTGATGGAACAAATTATAATAATATTAACAGAACTGACAATAATTAAATGTATTGTTCCAATGACGACTGAACTATGAAATCTCCCTGTTTCCTCTTCCAACCTGATCACCTTTGGTCAGAAGTCACGTGTTCAATCAAGCATTTTTCAAATTTTTTAAAGCGCACCACAAAACCACCAGCATTTGCTGTATGTGCTGCTGGAGGAAGACGGGATGTGGTTAAATCGCACTGTCATTCACTGAAGCGCTTAGTGACTTACTAGTCCTTTCAGCACCTTAAAAGCCATGTTTCTATAGCAGCTGCAGGGTAAACAGAAAGCCATTTTCAATTGCACAATATCTGTGGCCTTCTGGCTCAATGCTCGACTATCTATTGCCTGCTGAGTTTTCTGGAGCACAGCGTCAAATTCTTTTGTTGCACTTTTCACTAGCTGGCAAGCTTCTGCATTTGATAGATGTCTTGAAAAGAAGCCATTCATGTTAAAAACCTTATGCAACTTTTGTGAAATGTGAACAGTAATTTTGGCGTGTTTCGCTTGTTGTTGTTTTTTTACATAACCCTGAGTAAATTCTATTGATTTGTGCTTAAATCAATAAATAGTGGCTTAAAATATAAAGCATGTTAACATTAAAAAGTTTTAAGATTATATTTGATATTTTATGAAACAATGATGCATTTAAGCATTAACAAATGACAGTAAAGAAAATTATAATGTTACAGAAATGTATATTTCAATTAAATACAGTATGTATGACCTTTCAGTTTATCAAAGAATCATAAAAAATATAATATAGGTGTTTCCCCTGGAATATTCAGGAGCACAACATTGACTGATAATATTGATAAATGCTTATTGGGCAGGAAATAAATATTATATATTTCTGAAGGATTGGGTGATACTAAAGTCTGGAGTAATAACGCTGGAAATTGTAACAATATTTTAAAATTTTATAATTATAAATGATAAATTATATATATATATATATATATATATATATATATATATATATATATAT
>CAIGQQ010026963.1:9463354-9511056 GCA_903798035.1 Danio albolineatus | reverse complement strand
TATATATATATATATATATATATATATATATATATATATATATATATTGTAAATTATCCACTGTAAATATATCAATAAAAAATAGGAATTCAAATAGGAATTCAAGTTATATTAAAATATCTGACATTATAAATGTATTTATTAGCTTTTTATTATTGTGTAATTGCTGTATTAAAGTATTAAAGAAAATCTTTTGACTTTTAAAGAATAGCGTTTCTAATATTTATTGTTTTTTTTAAACATTTGTTGTCTTGAATTAAGCATAAGTCTTCTGAACGTTTATATGCTGAACAAAAAAACAGAAAAAAATATTGTTGTTGTGGGAAACTGATGCTCAATAACACACATAAGTGATTCAGGAAGTGAAAGGTTCAATAATAGGTTCAGTTGCGTTGTTGTGATCTTTATCTCCAGCCCATAAGTAACTTTCGGAAGTTGCCATTTGCATAGAAAGAAAGAGCGCATGACGAATATTTCCTCTACGTGCGTTCAGCGTTAGAAAGCAAAAAAGAGCAGAATGTCGGAAAGCATTTCTGGTATGTGAGCTGAGGCTGAAAAACTAGCAGTTGCTGTCATTCATTATGAGGGAATTCCTGGCATGAGGTCATAGTTGCTCTGTGCGGCCAGATAAACACTCCTCCTAAACACAGAAGGTCTTCCCCAGGGTGTTGGCAGACATATCTCATATGTACATGCAGTTAAACACTACGTCCATTCTGCGTCATGGCATATCATGATGGCGAAGTCTAAAGTTTGATAATAATCTTACATATGCTGCTAATTTGCATTACCACAAAATGAAAAACAGGTTTAGCCTACTATAAATATTAATAAACACAGTTTTGTAGTAAACCATATTAACCACAAATTCACAATGGATTTGCTACACTAACCACAGTATAACCAAGGTGTTCGTAGATATACAATTGGTAAGACAGAGTCACAATACATTTAACTCCAATAAAATGTATTTTGTTTCTTGTATTTTCTAGTTATATTCTTTGTAGTAGTAGCAGTGTTAGCTTGGATGCTAATGTTAACATGTTTCTTGTATGTTTTAGCACATCTTAGGCTACATGCTAAGTTATTATCATTATTTCATGCTAGTAGAGTGCCAACAATGCTAGAATCATGCTAACAACATCTTAATTCATGCTAGCTTAGTGTCAAAACATGTTAGACTTGACTTAACATTTATAAGATTGACTTATTGGAGTAGAACATTTAGTTGTGAACCTTTTTATTTATTATTATTTTACATTTTTTAAACATTCTGATCATTACAGTTAACTCCATAATGCCCATTCTATGTCATGGTATATCATGATGGTACAGTCTAAAGATTGATGACAATTTTAAGCTTGGTGCTAACGTTTATTATCTTAACAAAAATAACCATGGGTTAATAAATGAAATTTTACAAAAAAGATTGCGATTAAACCATAGTAACCGTAATTCAACCGTAATTCATGATGGCCTTGCTATACTAACAACACCAATGTATTTATGGTTATACAAATGGTAGTCAGTGCAACTAAAAGCATGTTTACCACTCATTTAACTGTAACAAAACTAGCAGAATGCCAACAATGCTAGAAATATGCTAGCAATAGTGTTAAAAGTGCTAGCGGTGTCTTTGTAATATGAGTAAAACACTGACTTGAGAAAAACCCTCAAGCCTAAACCTTTTTAAAGTTATATTAAACTCCCTGATCATACAGTTAAATTCCATGTCAATTCTGCGTCATGGTATTTTATGACAGTGCAGTCTTAAGATTCCACTTTGACAGCCTTATCTGTCTTAAGGTTTTACGGCTGTGAGTATTACGTCAGTGAAATCCTGAAATGATGATTTGAACCTGATGTTTCCACAGGAGGGCACCTCTAAATCTGCCATAGTCGAGATTAACCACAAAGGAGCCCAGAGGAGACATCAGCAGCAAAGAGACATGGTGTGTACAAACATAAATGTCATATTATGTTAGTCAAACTTGATATTTATGAAGAAACAGCGCCCTCTTGTGGTCAAAACTTGTCATGTGTTCAGTTTCAAGGGCTTGCAAACATAAGCTGACAACATTGTCAATTGTCTGTTTGTTTATTAAGTGTTTCTGTTTTCCTCTCTGTTATTTAGGGTGTTGTGCAGGGAACGATTCCATACCTTGGCACTTTCCTGACTGACCTCGTCATGTTAGATACTGCTATGAAAGACCATCTGGAGGTGAGAGAAAAAGACAACAGTGGAGGAAATGAAGACCTGTAATATCCTTATTACAGATAATATATAGATAAGATAATATTCTAACTTATGTAATGTTCTGTTTTATTCTTTATAGGTTGGACTGATTAACTTCGAGAAAAGAAGAAAGGTGAGTCTTTGATGACAAAAAATATATATATATTATAAAATTAATAGTTTCATTCCTGGATACTTAGACAAGCTAGCTAAACTGTGATACTTGAAGTAATTTTAAAAATGAGAAAAATACTTGACAAACTTTGGTGTTGGTTTGACAAAGCACACAACTCACAAATGTCAATAAAATGTGTCTAGCTTGTTTTAGCAAACAGCTAATATGTTAAGCTATTTGCTAAGATGCATTACCATGGTGTTCGAACAAGTTCCTAACATGGTTCTAGCATGTTTTAGCCCATGGTTTTAGCACATGGCACATGCTAATTCATTCAGTATACAAACTATGCTAAAAGCATGCTAGCCTTGTGCTAAAACCTCTTAGTGAATTATTTTTGACTTATTTGAGTAAAATTTCCACTTTTTCCAAAGTTGTTTGTCTTTCAGACCATTTAAATATCACAAAATGCATGTTAATGCGTACATATTCACCTAAGAAGAATACAAACGAAGTGCTTTGCTTTTGTTGCTCTGTTTAGGAATTTGAAGTGATCGCTCAGATCAAGTTGCTGCAGCTGACCTGCAATTATTACAACTTTAGCAGAGACCAGCGCTTTATTGACTGGTTTAAGAGAGTGGAAAAACTCACAGAGACTGAGAGGTGAGCCAGAACACAAATGAAAATATGGAGGATATGAAAACTAAATATTTTTTATGTATATTTTTTAAAGAGATGTGTTTATGTATATTTTTATACATGTAATATATCTTTCTCTGTCAGCTACTCAATGTCGTGTGATATTGAACCGCCGTCTGAGTCGTTGTGCAAAAAGAACGGAGGCATCATGAAGCGCATGAGCGAGGAGTCAGGCTACAGCAGCGCTGCGTCACACTCCAAGTCCTTTGAGCAGCCGCGATTGAGCCAGTTCAAAGACTGCTTTAAAGATGGAGCCGATTCCCTCAGCCTCACGTCTGCTGGATCCAGCAGCTCAGATGCAGACGAGAGTCTCAGCCTGCTCAACTCTCCTGAATCGGGCAGTCAGAGAGTAAGGTTTATTTATAGTTTTTTTATATAGTTCCTGCACACAGTGTTAATAAGATGATCCGTGTTATTTTAGTGTCACTGGGTTACTTCAGTTTTTTTAATTCAGTAAAATCTTTTAAATGTTTTTTATGTCCTTTTTATTTGATTTTTAAGATTTATATTCAGTTTTTTAGTTGTTTTAGTCATCTTAATTAATCGAGTTCAACTGAAATTTATATATATATATATATATATATATATATATATATATATATATATTTTTTTTTTTTTTGTAGGTATTGCCTAAAGCTGGATGTTTAATAGTTTTTCTGTGCTTTTGTCTCTTTTTTTAATTTTATTTTTATATTAAGTTTTAGACTTTAAAAGCTTTTTCTTATTTTAATACTTGTTTAAAAATATATATATATATATATATATGTATATATATATATATATATATATATATATATATATATGTGAGGTAAAGTAAAAAAGCTCAAAATCAACAAAACCCATTGTAATGCACTGAAACTTGTATCACACATTTATTGTTTAGATCAGGGGTGTCCAAACTCTGTCCTGGAGGGCCGCTGTCCTGCTAAGTTTAGCTCCAACTTGCTTCAACACACCTGCCAGGAAGCTTCTAGTATATCTAGTAAGAGCTTGATTAGCTGGTTCAGGTGTGTTTGATTAGAGTTGGAGCTAAACTCTCCAGTACACCATCCCTCCAGGACCGAGTTTGGGCACCCCTGGTTTAGATGCTTGAAAACCTTTAGATGCTTGGCCTTTGAGCCATATTCAAAATGCATTATCTTTACCATCTTTCTCCAGACATCCACACCAACTGTGAAACACTCATCAACCTCAGACACAGGAGAGCTTCCGTCTGATTCCTCAACCAAGGTATTTGGACTTTCACAACCATATTTACCATTTAAACTGTTATTTTTGAACATATATACATTAAAATGTATCTTCTTCAGCTCTGGGAATCACCCACCCCATCATCTCTGGAGGCGTCTGGATCAGGCTTGTGTTTAGAGTCAGGCTGCAGCAGTTCCACATCTTCCTCCTCCTCTTCCTCCTCCTCATCCTCAGTCTCAGCCTTCACAGGACGGACCTTTAACTTCCACAAGCGCTCGGTCTCTGGTATCTCCGACTACTCGTCTCTAAGTCTGCCTCTTTACAACCAGCAGGCGAACGACTGCTGCATCATCAGAGTCAGCCTGGACTCAGACAACGGCAACATGTACAAGAGCATCCTGGTGAGTGGGAGATATTATGGAAGATACGAACACATGATGTTAGTGGAGCGTTCGTTAACCCTTTATCAAGCAAAGAATCATATATTATGATAGGTGTCAGATTAATCTTAATGATAATGTTTTTCAGGTCACTAGTCAGGACAAAACCCCTGGGGTCATTAGGAAAGCCATGGCCAAACACAACCTGGACAACGACAAATCTGAAGACTATGAATTGTTACAGAGGGTCTCAAAGCATAAAGGTAAGGAACTGAAACAGGAAATATTAATTCTTGGTAGATATTAGCTTGCGTGTCCACCAAAAGTGGTTCTTGAGGTGAGAAAGTGAGAAAATGTCATTTTTTACATTAAAAGAAACATGTAAAAAGGTTTTTACGACTAGTTTTATAATTTTTACATTTTTTATAATTCTTTATGTATTGTAATATCTTGTGATATCTCTCATGCAGTTAAAAGAAAAAATTATAATTATGAGTTAAAATTTTTAATTGTTTAAAATTATGAGTTTGAAATTGCAAGAATTGAAAAATATCAAAATGACAAGATATAAACTTTCAATAATTTTTTTTTCAATTTACATGTCACAATTGATCTATTTTCTTTATATCTTGCAATTATAAGTTTAGCTTTTCTGTGATATATGGGGGAAATGGCAGAAAGTTTGAGAAATGAGGAATTGTGAGATAAAATGTCACAATTACATATATTTTTCAACAAATATTATACTTTGTTTTCGCTTTTTTCAATTATTTAATCACACAGTCTCACAAATCCATACAGTTAAATACTCGAATGCTGTTTTGAAGCTAACCTTTTAAACACAACTAAGTTAGTAACACTTTTTAAAACTTGAGATATTAGAAGATTTTACGGAAGTCCTAAGAGGCCATGCATTAAATTATTTTTTGTCGTTATGTCGTGATCATGACTTAATTATCTCGTGATCTCGACATAACAACTCATTTTCTTGTGATCTCGACAAAAAGTTGTCAACTCAACTGTTACCATTTTAAAGCAACTCTATATGGCGCAATTTTAAAGTAATTGTAAATAAGGAATTGCATTAAAGCAAAAGCAGGATCTTCATCATTCTTCATAATTTACATGCAGCAACTTATTTTGCGCCATATAGTACAGAGTTGCTTTAAAATGGTAGCAGTTGAGGGAATATTATTGTAAATAATGGTATACAATCATAAACATGAATATAATCACGAATGTACAATCATGGGCAATTGCGCGTCTGCAGCTAGGCTATTCTCTCCCTGGCCAGACATTGGCCAGATATTATTATTATTATTAATAATAATAATAATAATAATAAATAAATACATTAAAAAATCAAAAACAAAAAATAAATCGTGATCACGACATAACAACTTTTTGTTTTGTCGAGATCACGAAAAAATGATGTCGTTATCGGGAGAGAACAACTTTTTGTTATGTGGAGATCACGAGAAAATGAGTTGTTTTGTCGAGATTACATAACAAGAGAGAAAAAATTATTTAATGCATGGCCTCTTAGGACTTTCGTAAGATTTCAAAATTATTTCAAATTTAATTTAACTTAAAAAAATCTTTGGAAAGAATTGCGTAAGAAGTAATTACTTGATTACTTGATTGATTGATTGATTGATTGATTGATTGATTACAAATTAATACATTTTAACCACATAATTGATTTTGTCAGCTGCGAAGTACAAACAAAATTTGGTCATTGGCATCAACCAGAATTGTTATTTTACTGCATTCCTAGTGAATTTTTAAAAATCAAATGTATTCTTTGAGAACCTTTGAATATTTGAATATTTAAAAGTGTGTTCTCACTCTAAAGAGCACATTATTGGACAAAAAAAATCTAAAACAACTATTTTTAATAAAACAAAGGGCTGCTATTAATATAATTGTTTTAATCCGCTAAACTTTAGCACATTTTAAGAAACCTTTACCATCTCCGTGTTATTTCTTTTAGTCTCAAAAATAATATATATGCATTATAACTCTGATTCCTTTTTCTAAATAAAGCTTTGTTGCCATATTTAATGTTGATTTTCTTTTTCCCAAACAGAACTCAGAATCCCAGATAATGGAAACGTTTTCTACGCCATGAACTCAACTGCCAGCTATGACTTCTTGTTGAGAAAGCGCGGTGTCCCAAAAACCTGCCGCTCGAAGAGCTCCCCGAGCCTGACTCTACCGCGCATGAAGCAGAAAGGCTTCAAAATCCCCAAGAGCTTCTTCTGAAAACACTCTGAAGCTGTCGGAGATTACCCAGAGTCACTTTATTAACCCCTACAGTATTATCTGGAGCTTTTATCCAATGGATTTGTTGCGTTATCGAGCTTCTGTGTTCGGACAGGAAGTGACCCCTGCATCTCCTGTCCCTACAGAGCCTCTACAACCGCCCACTGTGGCTCTTACAAGGTTTACCTTAAGACTGCACTTAAGAGCCACATTCATGCATGAGCACACTAAACAAAAACATTTCAAGCACTTTAGAAAGCAAGAGATTTGTGGTCCTCTGTCCTTTTCAAATTCAAAACGAATTTACTTTTTGATTCATCTCTCCCACTGGACTCGGTAGCAAAATTCGTCACGGTCTCTCAGACGTTAGGACTGCTCATGGAACAGTCACAGTATTACATGTACAGTACAAAATGTGTAAAGTGTACAGACTTTTGTTTGTATTTTTTCTTCTTTTACATGGCCCTTTTGACTGTTGCTGCTGCCAGTTTAGCTTGCCTGTTTTCCTTGAACTGATTACAGTCTGAAGGGGTGTGCAATATTTATCGTCTGCGATAATATTATGATTGTCGTGTGAACTGACATTATCCGGTATGTCGATTTATTTGCAAAGCAATCAAACTAAAACACGTCTTGAGAGTCCAGTTAGAGTTACCTTATTATTCAAGCTATGAAAGCAAAAAATATCCCTTCATCGGTTCTGTTTTAATATTATTATTTTTCTGGATATGATATCGTTAGGTAATATCACACAAGTCAAAACTGAGGCCACGTTTGTTCATCTCTACACTAGAGTCTTTAGTTTCTGAATGAACCTGTTTTTGAACGAATCATTTGAGTCAATGTTCCACTAATTCATAATGCTTCATTTCTTGCTTCATGAAGTAGCCACTTTGAACAAATCATTCAAATGATTCAAAAGTCTAATAGAATGCAGTCAGAACAAACCTATAATTTGTCAAGAAAGCAAAATATATAACAATTTATATTTTAAATATGGTTTAAGTAACAAAACCAGAGGCCAATGTTTGTGTCTCAACACTACAGTGTTTTGCCTCTGAATGAGTCTCTTTCTGAACGAATCATTTGAGCTAATGATTCGAGTCAATGTTTGAGTGATTCGTTAATACTTAAATCCTGTATTAGCCATTAGCCAGCTGTATTTGAACAAATGATTCAAATGACTCAAAAGTCTATTACAACACATTCAGAACGACCCTATATATTGTCAGGAAAGCATAATGTTTAACAATATATATGTTGTGTCAAAAGCAAAGGCAAAAATATTTTGAGCCAAGCATTTGAGCAAATGACTCAATTTGAGTCAATGTTTCAATGATTCATTAACACTTGCTTCGTTTCTTGTGTCATGAACTAGCCATTTTGAACAAATCATTCAAATGACTCAGAAGTCTATTAGAATGCAGTTACAGCGACTCTATAGTTTTTCAGGAAAGCAAAATATATAACAAGAAATAGAGCAAACTATATAGATACTAAGTAACAAAACCGAAGGCCGATGTTTGCGTCTCAACACTACAGTGTTTTGTCACTGAATGAGTCTCTTTCTGAACGAATCACTTGAGCCAACGATTCAAAGCTCCAATTAATACTTGCTTCATTTCTAAATTAATGACTCATTTTGAACGAATCATACTTTCACAGTAGGCACCTCATTTTAATTAGAACTTACTTATTTACATGAGTTAAAAAGGACTTTGTATACAGTATGGCTATATACAGGATGCCATTTTGTCATGATCACATGACGTACAAGCTACAGATTGCTTCGCTTCCATTCACAAATCATTTCCTTCTGCCTTACGGGATAGTAAGTAGTTCTCTGCTTTCAAATTGTTTTATAAACACACTATACAGTAAGAAAGATGTAATGAAGTACTTGCTGCCACCTGCTGGCACGTTTATTAATCCATGACAGAGCTAAACAAGTCAACGTAACAACACAGTCACACAATCATCGTTACTATCAAAAGGAATGATATATTGCACACCCTCATTTCAGGCATCAATTGGTTCACTCGAGACTGAATGATTCTTTTATGACTGCTATGGAAGTGACTTGGTTTCCTTTATGACGAAGGGTTTTCCGAAGTCGTGTTCGAGCAGGAGGAGATGACCGGTCTGAGATGCAGGAATCCCGCTGTTATTTATGGCTATTAAATAACCATGAGTAATATTATTAATGCTTTTGAATGCATATAAAATATATCAATGCCAAAGCCGTTCTCTTTCATTTGCAGCCGTGTTTCACATTATAAAACGCTGTAAACTCGAAAGGCTTTTTGTACCAAACACTGTGAGTGGCTTCACCCTGCTACGCCTTTCTGCATTGTGAACCTAAAGGGATATTTTGAACACAAAAATGAAAATTTACTCATTTACTGTTTTCTTTTTTGGTCGTTAAGCACAAAAGAAGTTATTTAGAAGAATTTTGGAAACCGATAACCATTGGCATTCTTCGTTGGAACAAAATACAGGTTGAAGGTTTCCAACATTCTTCAAAACATCTTCTTTTTTGTCTAACAGAAAATAGAAAAACGCATAAATATTTGGAACCACTTTTTTTTCCATTTTTTTGTGTGAACTATCCCTTTAACTACATCCATGAGTGCTCTTTTACTATGTGTTTTAGCGTGAGGAGGGAATATTGTTCCCAACTGGAGAGATTTTCAGAATGTTGGTGCGTGTTTCCGATTGGTAAAGAGGATTTATATTGTAATACGATGAGAGAAATGCACCAGGTGTTGGTGCTTTTCTGTTACTATGCCAACTGTGTAACTGGAACAAAATATAGATTGTGCTCAACTATTATTTCTGAAATGATCAAAGTGCACGGATAACTGATATGCCAATAGCGATTCCACTCTTAAAATATCTCCTTGCTGTCAGGACGCTGCGAACATGATGTGAAATGTTTCTGCCTGCAGCTTGTCGCTCGACACACGTGCCATATCTATCCACACTGCGTTTTGTATTCGTTTTGGTCCCCCTTTTTGTACCCTTTTGTATGTCTGAATCTAACTCTGAATGTTCACGTCAAACTTTAAATGTTGCCCCGTTTTTATTTATTTATGTTTATAATTGTTTTATTTATAATTTTATCGTTGCAAAGATAAATTAATAAATGCACCTTTGTATGTACAAACAAGCACTACATTTTTTTAAAGAACTTACAAATAAATGTGGGGGCTCTGAGACCCCGATACTTGATGTTAATGTGTTGTTGTTGTTTATTTCGATGTTGAATATATTTCATAGACAAGTCCGAGACAAGTGTTCAATACAATTTATTAATATTATATTAGCATAACTATAAAAGAACCATTTAAAATATACAAACAATGTGGTTTTGTGGCAAAGACTTTACAGATCTGTGTGTTATTGCTTTTCAGCATCAATGAAAGCAAAAGCCTGACTTTCATCGGCTAATCAATTTCACAACATTTGCCTCTTTGATTATTGTCATTATTGTAGAAAACAACATTTATGTAAAAAAATTACTTTAAGGAGTTATTTCTAACCGACTAATCCTATAAAATATTGTTTTTCTTAACGATAAATGTATGGGTAATTTAAGTTAATGTAATTTGGTTTATTTAAATAAAATCCCTAAATTTAGATGTTAGCATTTTTAGATGTTTTCACTGTGTGAAATGTAGTTCCATAAACTCTGTAGTGGCACATATGTTAAAATCAAGACAGGTACAGATTATGTGTAACGTACAACAGGCATTACAACCTTTTTTAAACCAATAGTGAAAAGAGAAATCAATAAAACTGACTGAAAGGAAAATAATTGTGATAAAAGCATTTAACTTTTATTGAATTTGACAAAAACTTTGGTTGTCTACACCTTTGGATTTTACTAAAGATATTTGACAAAGTTTGATAAATGATGTTCTGAAGAGAATACTGGTTAATGATTTTAGGTCATCTAAAAGAGAGATGCTATGGGGATCCGTGGAAAAGTCTGGAGAAACATTTAAAAATTTAAAATAAATAATACATTATTATTAATAATTAATTTTATTATTAAAATAAAATAAAATAAAATAAGGTGACACAGTGGCACAGTATAGTGCTGTCGCCTCACAGCAAGAATGTTGCTGGTTCGAGCCTCGGCTGGGTCAGTTGGCATTTCTGTGTGGAGTTTGCATGTTCTCCCCGTGTTCGCATGGGTTTCCCCCGGGTGCTCCAATTTCCCCAAAAGATATGCGGTACAGGTAAATTGCGTAGGCTAAATTGTCCATAGTGCATGTGTGTGAATAAGAATGTATGGATTTTTCCCAGAGATGGGTTGCAGCTGGAAGGGCATCACTGCGTAAAGCATATGCTGGATAAGTTTGCGGTTCATTCCGCTGTGGTGACCCCAGATTAATAAAGGGACTAAGCCGAAAAGAAAATGGATGAATGAATGAAAATAAAATAAAATAAAACAGTTTGATTAAAATAAATAAAAAATATGAAAACTAAAATACAAATTAGAGAGATATTTGTAATAAATGTTTATGCATGAATTGGGGGTTCAATCCGCTGTGGCGGCCCCTGATAAAGCAGAGAATAAACCAAAGGAATGTGAGTATTTATGTATGTAATAATAATTAAATGCACGTGTAAATAAATGAATGAACACATAACTGTAATAAGCTAAAAATGCAGTAATCGTAGAATACTTATTTTTGAAAAATAATATTTAAGACATATCTTCTCATTTATAACCTACTGTAGATGTCTTGTGCATTTTATGATGGTGACATCTATAAACCTCAGCATTATTTATATATTTTTGACCTTTACTAGATAGGACAGTAATTAGACAGGAGGCAAAGTGGCAGAGGGGGGTAGGGTTGGAAAATGTCCTCGAGCTGGGATTTGAACTCAGAAAGCTCTGAAGTGCTACTGCACCTCATGTCAGCATGCAAACCACTTGGCTATTGCGCTAACAACCTTAGCATTATTAACAAATGTATGCCAATATGGGGAATTAAAAACAACTACAAAACTTGTACAAAACAACTATAAACAAAAAATGTCTCTAATTAAATTTATAATAGTATAATTGTGTGAAAATTATTAAAAATATATATTTGGTATCTTTTACATAGACAGAACTCACTGTCTGTCTATGTAAAACTGGGTTTTAATAATAAATAAAACTTACTCACTAAATGTACATTATGTAATCTGAAAGTTGTCAAAAACATCAGCAAATTAATAAAACAAAAGCTTTTCGCACTCTTTTTATTAACTTAGTCAAGCCAAAAGATGTTTTTTCATAAACGTGAGCGCACTGATTTTTGCATTTCTAAATGTCAAATAAACGCAAACATTTAACTAAATAACTATTAATAAATGCAAATCAAACAACATCTCCGTGAAATGGAGATGATTTAGCAGGTATTTTCTCAACATTATAAGTACAAAAACCAAACTCCTCTGTTATATTTCCTGAGGTAAATCTGCATACGTCACTTTCCTGCGACACACAGGTCAGGTCGGCCGCTCGCTACTGCTCATGTTTAGCGGAACGAATCGCGCTAACGTCAAACATGGCTTTAAGCAAGACATACGGACAGAAACCCATTAAATTCCAACTGGAAGAAGATGGAGATTTCTACATGATTGGATCGGAGGTTTGTATTTCAACGAGGCGATCGTTTTCACCAAGATTTATCTGCATATATCGTATATGGCTTGGCTGTGGATGCTAATACACTAGCTTGCTCGCTAATGTTGTGTTTATTTTGCTGTGTGATCGATAACTGGGGACATTATTCATGTCTAAACCACTCCCTGATATTTTACTTTTCAAGTAGAGATGTATTTTTGGCGGTGTTGATGTGTTAAAGACAATATAAGTTTACCATTGACGGTTACTGACAGAACTGCTTACTGCTGTTTAACGTTAGTCAAACCTTAAAGAACTGCAATTAACGTTAATTATTAACGTTAGTAGGTAAAAACATTAGTAAATTCCGGTAGTTAGTTTAAAATATGGTTATAAATATTAAAATATGTAGTAAATTAAAGCGATTTCACCCTCTTTGTAATATTAAATCAAGCAAAAATGTACATTTTTGCATAAACATGAGCCCACTTGCTGTTTTGTTTAAATAAAACATCTAATAATTATTACAAAGTGAAATCAGTAAGAGATTTGTTGAAATGTATTTGTAGGAAACTGTTAATTTACCTGAGATAAACCGTCACTGAAAGAACTGAATACGTATATGTAGTCAAACCTTATTAAAATGTCGTCGAAAGTTTAATGAGATTTATTGTAAACTAGCATTTATTAATCTGAATTTTGGTCATCAGTATGTATTTTTTGTCACAGTAAGTGTACTTAACATGTACATACAGTGTACTTGTCTAAGAAAGTACTGCATTGGATGAGGTAATTGCGGTAATTGAGGTAATTTTAGGGTAGGTTCAGGGATAGGCTTAGGGATGGTTCTGGTGATTATCCAGTTTTTGACAGTAACTATGCTAATAACTATGTTAAAGAAATATAATAAGGCTATAGTATTTACATGCAAATCAGGACTGTTAAATAAAATACTGCCAAAACACATTTAAAAAACACTTTTCAGTTTCATGCATTTGTCCATGAATTTCATGTATTTGTGTGTTTAGGTTGGAAATTACCTGCGGATGTTCAGAGGGTCTTTATACAAGCGCTACCCATCGCTATCGAGACGACTAGCCACAGTTGAGGAGAGAAAGAAGATAGTAGCTTCATCTCACGGTATGTGTTGAATTAGTTTGAAACATCTGAGGGTTAAAAGTAAGCTTTCTATCTTACAGTATAAGCAATGTTTTGTGTTAGATCACGGTTACACCACTTTAGCCACCAGTGTGACGCTGCTGAAGGCCTCAGAAGTGGAGGAGATCTTTGATGGACATGATGAGAAGTACAAGGCCGTGTCAATCAGCACTGAACCTCCAGCATATCTCAGGTCAAACCTTGCTCGCTTTTCATCATTAAAACGCTTTCACGCTTTTCTCATGGCTCTTTACAATACAAATTACAACCGTTACGTTTCACATAATTAAGATCTGTTGGAATATTTAACTGTTTCTGTTCACGCAAATAAGACATGTTGCTCTTTAGCTTCACTTGTTTGTAGTGTTGAAGTTAATTTTTAGATTATTTGTGATACGTCAAAGATATTTTTCAGTTTTTTTTGGCTGAATTATATTTAGGTTGTTTCTAAATTGTGTACATGTATAAAAATTATTACTTCTTTTTTTTTTTTTTTTACATCACATTGTTATCTAATGAAACGGTGTTCATATTAAAGACTATGAAAAGTAATTTTAATTAATGCAGCCTAACAATGTACGTTAATGCTAGACATTATCTCCAGAAAAGAGTTAGATGCACAACTTTCTAGCATTGTAAGATTACAATCTAAGAACTAAAATAATGCTAAACAATAGTTAAATTGACCAAACTATTTTGGCTACCCTATTACAGTAGTCACTTTACAGTTACCACTATGATAAAAATACACTTACTCTCAGGTTTAAAATTCAGCATATATGACCCATTTCCAACAAAATCAGTATTTTATTCTTAATTATTGCTCGTTTTTCTTCACAGGGAGCAGAAAGCCAAGAGAAACAGTCAATGGGTTCCAACTCTCCCCAACAGCTCCCATCACCTGGATGCCGTTCCTTGCTCCACCACTATCAACCGAAACCGAATGGGACGTGACAAGAAAAGAACCTTCCCCCTCTGGTGAGCCTTTAAAAATATTAATGTAAAATAATCCTTACATTTTTAAAGCTCAGCATCATCTCAAGTCATGGATTCAGATTTGTTGAAATGTAGGATAATCATATTTTATGCAGTCTTATTATTTGAACAAATCTTAAACCCAATTCATGAGAAAACTAAAAAATGTAAATCGTTTGTTGTTTTTTATTACTTTAGTAGATTGATGAAGTTATGTCATACTGTAATAGGTTTAGTTCATTTATTACTAAATAGAAATGTATTTGTTTGGTAATAATTTAGTAATGTTTTTTTTTTTAAATGATCTAGAAACATTTAAACAGAATTTCTGAGAGGGGAAAAACAAAACATAATAATTTGTGCATCTATTTTTCTTTGTTGAACCATTCAGACCAACTGGAGTTAACAATTAAAAACAAGAACTTCACATACTTCACTTTTTATTTGAGTGCTTTAATTTTGTATGTGTGTTCTTTCAGCTTTGATGATCATGACCCTGCAGTCATCCATGAAAACGCCTCTCAGCAGGAGGTCCTGGTGCCCATCCGACTGGACATGGAGATTGATGGACAGAAGCTGCGGGACGCTTTCACATGGAACATGAATGGTAGTAATAATTCATTTTATTTATTTTTATTTATTAATGATTATTATTTCAAAGTTACATGAACTCTCATTTTGTTTCCTGACCCAACAGAGAAACTGATGACTCCAGAGATGTTTGCTGAAATCCTGTGTGATGATCTGGACCTGAGCCCGTTGACTTTTGTTCCAGCCATCGCCTCGGCCATCAGACAGCAGATCGAGTCCTATCCCACAGACAGTATCCTGGACGAGCAGATGGACCAGAGAGTCATCATTAAAGTACACCTTCATTTCACTGGTCCCATTTTTAAATGTCTGATCTCATTACTCAATGCTAAGCTATGCTATGTTATATACCATCTCATTACTCTGTTATGATATACTATGTCTATACTATTGTATTTTGGTCATCTGGTAATATGCATGGGTGGAATGTTTGAAAACAAGTTCTTATTGTAATGTTATAATATTTTTATAAGTGTGTCCTCACACTAGGCTATCCGAACTGTGCCCAGGCATGTTTGGTCCCCATTTCCCGGTTGGTTTGACTAGTGTGAGTGCTCCAAATCGGGCTCAGGCACGGTTCAGTTGGCCGGCCCTGGCTCCTGGTTGGAAGAGGTGTGCTAGAGTGCGGTTCGGTTGAGCTTTGGCACGGTGCGCAGTAGTGTGAGTGCAAAGCGCAAAAGTGCAGAGTTCGAAAACTGAAGACCCGACGTCACATTTAAAGAACTGTTTTATATGGCTTTATTAATCATTCTTACTTTTTCAATGAATGCAAACTGTCATAGTTTATTAAAGATACAACCCCCTCTGCTGCACGACAGCTGCACCTTGAGCAAGCATCCTAATACATGCAGCAGGATGACTTCATGAACATTTATTAGCGTCAAAATTGGTGGATCTGTTTAGCAAAAGATTAGACTGTGCCTGTCTGCATATCAAACGACTTAAAATAATACAAAACAATATAACTAAAGCAATCTCCATTGTACGGTGTGAGGGCACTTCTCTTCTTAGGCCCCGTTTACACTAGTGCGTTTTAGTTTTAAAACGGCGTTTTAGCATGAAAATGATCCGCGTCTACACTAGCGTATCTCAACAGATCTCCCTCCACCAGAAAAGTATATCACGTGACCATTCGCGCACCGTCCGAGCACTCTGGGCATGCGTGTTCACACAATGACCCAATGCCCCAATCACGTAGCGAATCTCAGTAGCCACGCCTCCATTTTCAGATGTCCGTTTCCCCCATTCACACTGAGACGGAGCAGCAGCGCTTTAGAATGAACACGGCCTCTCCAGCGTTTGCAAAACGCTCCGTTTTCGCACCTTAAAAACTCCGGCGTAGTGTGGACTGATGGCGTAACCGTAGCAAAACTTGTGCATTTTAAAACGAAAATGCACCAGTGTAAACGGGGCCTTAAACTGAACAGTCACATCATCGATGACGTAAGCATTCTCAGGCTCGGACGGCAAAAAAAAACAATGTGGGTGCAGGAGGAGGGGAAATAATCACACCTGGGTATGGTTTTAGACAACCGTGCCTAGTGTAAGTACACCCTAAATTTTGGAAAAACATAATGTATTAAACAGGACCAATTTTTGATTTTATCGATGTGGTTTTCATATTAAAATAATGGTGATATTTGCTTGATAAACTGACCCAAAAAATTAATTATTAGTTTCACATAAAGTGAAAAATAGTAGCCATTGCAAATAGCAAACAGAACACAATAACATTATATGTTGCAACAGTTTTGTAAAGTTCTGACCTCATAAAGCCACACTAAACAAATGTAAGCCCCTGAGACTATGTGGTAAATAGGATTTTTGACCACTTAAATGTTTTTACTTTTTCCTATGTTTTTTAACATTGCACCAAAATTTATTTATTTATTTATTTTATTTTATTTTGGACCACAAATTATTGGCAAAAAATAGTATTATCTTTTTTTTTTTTTTTTTTAATAAATCTGAAAGAGAAAAAAGGTGCCACGGTGGCCTAGTGGGTAGCCTGTTCGCCTCACAGCAAGAAGGTCGCTGGTTCGATCCCCGGCTGGGCCAGTTGGCATTTCTGTGTGGAGTTTGCATGTTCTCCCCGTGGTTGCGTGGGTTTCCTCCGGGTGCTCCGGTTTCTCCCACAGTCCAAAGACATGCGGTACAGGTGAATTGGGTAAGCTAAATTGTTCATAGTGTATGTGAGTGAATGAGAATGTATGGATGTGTTTCCCAGAGATGGGTTGTGGCTGGAAGGGCATCCGCTGCGTGAAACAAATGCTGGATAAGTTGGCGGTTCATTCCGCTGTGGCGACCCCGGATCAATAAAGGGACTAAGCCGAAAAGAAAATGAATGAATGAATGAAAGAGAAAAACATCTGATATGAGCCACTCACATAATGCAGTGACAGGATATTTCTCTGTAATATACTTTTTCCTGCTGTCATGGCAACGTTGGTAAATCAACGGCTGTAACTGTCATAAGAATTTATTTGCTTTTGTTTTTAAAGCTTTTTAGTTTCGTTTTTAAATCAATATTATTTAGGTTATTGGCTTAAATTAGTCTTACAAAATTACTTTATATTATTTAGCGAAATAAGAAATTAATATTAGTGGTAATTATTATTATGTGCATCCAGAGTTTTGGGTTTGGCTCAGAATTTCATTTTGGTGCAATTATTTTTAACATTTAAGCATTACACCATCTCAATGGCTTTATTTTGTCGTGGACTTATTTTACTAATTTTATTATTGGAAGTGTAATAATTTAGCTTATTGATATTATTAATATCATTAATTTCTCTAATGTACTGAAGCTGTGTGTTTATTATGTGTAATATAGTGTTCAAAACAATTCTGCGTTTTGACCCATTATATTATACATTTAAACAATTTTACTTTATTCTAGAATTATATATTTTCAGATGACATTAAAACTGGTGATAACTAATAATAATAGGCTCAGTTTATCCAAGCTAAAGCAAAGACCAAGTAATCTGTGTAGTTTTGAAGCGCCCTCTGTTGGTGAAAATAATTACTACAGGATTGTTCTGGTAACTTGCGAGCAAAATGGGATCAAGATATTGTCCTTTGTCTGCGAGATGTTTTAAACATTGCTGAAAACACCAGTGGTCATCTGGTCACCTGTAACATTATTATTAATCTCTTCAACTGTAACTTGATAAATTGAATGTATCCTGCAAACCTCAAACTGTTGTGTGTACGCGTTTTAATTATTCAATTGCATGAAAACACTCATATCTGTTTATATCTGTGTAGTTAAACATCCACGTGGGGAACATCTCTCTAGTGGACCAGTTTGAATGGGACATGTCTGAGAAGGAGAACTCGCCAGAGAAGTTTGCCCTGAAGCTGTGCTCTGAGCTGGGTCTGGGAGGAGAGTTCGTCACCACCATCGCATACAGCATACGCGGGCAGCTCAGCTGGCACCAGAGGACCTACGCCTTCAGGTACACACACACACATACTCAAATCACACATTAAAGGAACGTTTCGCTTTTTCGCAAATAGGCTCATTTTAGTTTCCTATAGTTAAACAGTAGGTTTTCTAAATCCGTTTCACTAGTCTCTGGATCTGGCGAGACTTTAAGCATAGCATAAATCATTGAATCGGATTAGACCATTAGCATCTCACTTTTTTGATAATATTTCTACTTAAAGCTTGACTCTTTTGTCGTTAAACTGTGTTTTAAGACTGACGAAATATGGAAAGTTACTAGATCGATATGGCTGGGAACTATACACTCATTCCTACATAATAATCAAGGATCTTTGCTGCTGTACCATGGCTGCAGAAAGACTAATGATAATAATCAGCACCTGAAATCAGTCCCCAACTAGGTAACAGCGCAGCATAACATCAGAGTCAAGTTTTAATTATTTATATAGGAAAATTATCTACTTTTTTTTTTTTATCAAGATGCTAATGGTCTAATTCTATTCAATGATCTATGCTAAGCTAAGCTAAAATGATTTTGCCAAACCCAGAGATCAGCTCAATCAATTGAAAAATGGTAAAACTACACTCTCACTATCTTGCTGAGCAGCAGTCCTTTTACACTGAAAAAGTAGTGTTTGTGTGCTGTTGAGTTACTGCTGACTGATAAAACACAAAGGAAAGTCCTCAAGTGGTTATAGAGAGTTTGACCATTTGTCTGATAAAAAGCCTGAGGGAAATGTTCACAGCTTGAGCTTTTAAAGCCAAGTCAACTTTCTTCTAGTTGGATGTTATTTCAGACTGTGTCTAATGTCTGGGAAATTGCAAAACTCAGTTTAAGGGTCGGGTGTTTCGTCTGGAATGAAGACACGTCTTGTCCTGGTCATTGTATTCCACTGAGGAAAGAGTGTTTCATCTCTATGAATCGGTTTTTAAAAAATCTGTCAGCTCCATATATTTATCTGATATATACAGTCGACAAAATTAGACAACATTTATTAGCCCTTCTGTCAAATTTTAATTCTTTTTCAAAAATTTCCTAAGTGTTGTTTAATAAAGAGAATATGTTTTTTAAACAGTTTGATTCATTCATTCATTTTCCTTTGGCTTAGTCCCTTATTAATCTGGGGTCGCCACAGCAGAATTAACTGCCAACTTATCCATCATATGTTTTACACAGCAGATGTCCTTCCAGCTGCAACCCAGTACTGGGAAACACCCATACATACACATTCATTCATATAAATACATTACGGGCACTTTGATTTATTCAATTCACCTAAAGCGCATGTCTTTGGACTCTGGGGGAAACCAGAGCACCCAGAGGAAACCCACGGGGAGAACATGCAAACTCCACACAGAAATGCCAACTGATCCAGCTGGGGCTCGAACTAACGACCTTCTTGTTGTGAGGCGACAGCCAACCACTGAGCCACCTTGTTGCCCAACATAATATTTTTAACTACTAATTTCTATTAATTTCTTTAGTCTTTAGCATGATGACAATATATAGGAAATACTTTTTTTTTTGTCTTCAGCTTTCCTTTTTTTTTTTTTCTTCAGAAAAGTCAACTATAAGATTAAAGTAACCTTTTATCCTGTAAAGATAAAACCAATGTCAACAACCCAGAGCTAATAAATCCAGTGGAACTGAGACGTTTCAAGTGTTCTCTTCATTTCTTCCATAGCTTATTCATATTTTTCTGCATAGATCTAATTTCGTGTCTACACCTCATTTGCATGACACAACACGTGCTACAAATCTCTTAGTAAACTGATTCCTCGTTCTATTTCTAGCTTAACGACACAAAGGACAAGTGATGTGGACAAACTCTTCCCACTGTTATAATAGTGCTATCCAGCATAGACATGAGCACACGAAAGAATGAACTTTGTTACCATCTAAAATACTCTGTTTTGTCCCTATAGTGAGAATCCTCTGCCCACAGTGGAGATTGCAATCCGAAACACAGGAGATGCCGACCAGTGGTGTCCACTGCTGGAAACGCTGACAGACGCTGAGATGGAAAAGAAGATCAGGGACCAAGACAGAAACACAAGGTAAGACTTTAAGTATTGAAGAACACTGTAAATTCCTATTACTTATGAATGGGAGAAAGTGTAACGGCCAATATGGGGAATACACCTTCATAACGGAGCCAATCTTTAACTAGTAAAGCCATCACATCACTGCAGTTGCCACTGGAAACTCTTGTTGCTACAGAAACAGTGTTCTCAGGTGCAGTTCACACTAGTGTGTTCTGCATTAAAAAGCACAGGTTTTGTTACGGTTATGCCTGGTGTCCACACTGCTCCAGCATTTTAGGCTCGTAAAAAATGCTAAGACCTTGATTTAGTTTGGAAACATTGGTGTTTGACAGATTATATCAAATATTTAATGCAGACTGCCATTTTCAGTCTCACACTTGATCCTATCACTTCTTGAGTGTGTTCGTGTTACACTTTTCAGCAATTGATCAGTGTAGTCCTGCAGTGTGTATCCTCCATCATGCAGTATGAACACAGCAGCAACTGTACACCACCCTAGATAGGCATGCAGTGTTAAAACAATGTCGATCCAATGGTTATGAACTCATGCTGTGCGAATTAGGCCTCAGAGATCGGGGAGGGATTTAGATTATTCCAGTCCTTGTATTAGGGTGCTTTTACACTTGTCTTATTTATTTTGGTTGAATCGCACTAGAGTCGTTTTCTCTCTTGGTGTGGTTCGTTTGGGCAGGTGTGAATGTAGCAAATGCACTTAAGTGCGCACCAAAAGTGTACCAAGACCTACTTGAAGAGGTGGTCTTGGTCACTTTCAAACGAACTCTGGAGCGGTTAGTTTGTGGAGAGAACATGATCCGAACTGAAACAGACCCAACCGCAAAAAGTACTGTGCCTTTTTGGACTAATCCAGCTGCCGTAGTCCGATGCGCTGTCCCATCTAATGGGGTTTGGGGGAAAAATTTGTTACCAACAGTTTAAACAGAAGGTGCGTCCCAAATCGCATACATGTGCACCATTCTACGCCATTTTGAAGTATAAATAGTGTAAGTAGTGTGGATGATGCACTCATTCCATCGGTAATACGAAGTGTGTAATGATGGACACTTCACACACTCAACGACCGCAGCTCTGTGCACGTAACGGAAGGGGCGGAGCTATCAGGCGCACATGTTGGATAACTACTTATAATGGATTGTGAAAGCAAGATTCTCTTACGAGATGGATTATACCGGCTCCCCACGGTGAATGCGGTTATTCTCATGCCAGGTATTATTTGGTATTTTGGTCATTTATTTCACTAATTTAGCAAACGCCATCAGGGAAACGGTTTGAACTTCTGCTTAGTAAAAAAGCCATTAGTGTTCCATTTGGGACAACACTACATACATATACTATGCTGTTGAGTGTTTAAGTGCATAAGTACATAGTGTATAGTGTGTCATTTGGGACGCAGCTAGAGTGAGAGAGAGAGAGGGAAAAACATTACCTGATGTATCGTTGGTAGTATTTCTGGAAGATGAGCATGTCGCAGTTTAGCTAAATTAATGCACGCCTTATCCCAGGGATCACCAATCTCGGTCCTGGAGGTCCGGTGTCCTGCTGGTTTTAGCTCCAACTTGCCTCAAAACACCTGCCTGGATGTTTCAAGTATACCTAGTGAGAGCTCGATTAGTTGGTTCAGGTGTGTCTGATTAGGGTTGGAGCTAAAATCTGCAGGACACCGGACCTCCAGGAACAAGTTTGGTGATCCCTGCCTTATCCTAATGCCTTCTCCGATAGCAATGATTTAAAACACTTTCATGTTTTCCAGCCACAGCTGCGCGTCATTCTCGAAATGTATAGTTTGCCTAAAGTGATGTGTACAAGCTATACAGTATACTATGACCAGGGGTACATGACAAGGGATCAGCCAGTGCAGCGACATTTTGTGTCTGCCGGTTTGTTTATTTGCGGGAGTTCCGTTGGCATTTCCCCGCATGTTAAATCTGACCAATCGAAAAGCAGTTTAGTAAATGCGTTTAATAACATCTGGCCAATGAGTGATGTGGGTTTTGTCACGACTGCATTTGTTCCATGACTGAACCAAAGCAGTCAGTGTGGTGTAAAAAGAACCCAAAACAACAGAAAAATGCTACAATGTATCATTTGTTGCCCTCGGTCCAGACCAAATGAACCGAACCACAGTTGTGGACGCACCCTAAACCTTTTTTTTTTTTTTCTCATTTCAGGCGAATGAGGCGACTTGCAAACACAGCCCCAGCATGGTGAATCTCTCTCCCACAACTATTTAAATCAGAAGAAAATCCATAAGAGCTCTGACTCAGCATTACCGACATGAAGACATTCCATCGGCCAGTCCAGGTCAGAGAGATCACCGTAAACCTCAAGCATCTGCTCCAATCAAAGCCTGCATCCTTCATACCCCTAATCTGTTTGCTTGGAAACAGACAGTCTTGAAATGTTGAGAATATTTTATGGTATCTTTCTGTCTTGTTTTGTGTTTGTGTATAGATGCCATTTTGTAAACATAATGTACTTTTAAATAAAATGATTAAGATAAGAAAAAAAACTGTTGTGCTCAGTAGTTTGCAATTCATTTGCACATTAAGTCAGATGGCAACTAAAATCCAACAGGAACCTTTATTAATCGCGCGTTTGTGTTTCAATTCAGACACACATGAGCTTCCTTTAACGTACAACCATGGGTTTAAAAAGATTTTGTAAAGCACAAACTCATCTTTCAGTTTCACCATACAAAGCCTTTTGTATTTTGCAGGGGTGCCGTGCTAACAAAGGCCACAGGCTTGAAAATGCATAGTCTGCAGTTCAATTTGGCATTTGAGATAGTCGGCACAATTGTGAATGTGTCCACCTGCACCACCACTTACTGTATTGTGGGAAAAGAGATACACCACAGTATTGTACCCAAGAAAGTATCCGCTTTGGAGATCACAACCCCTCCAAAATGATAGATTGTGGTTTGGGAGATCTGAATGGCTTCTATTTTCAAGTCCATTCCTGCCAGCCACCACTGCTCTGAGAGCTTCATTCAACACTAGCGGTTTTTAAAAAACAAACAGCGATTGTTTAAAACAGATGGGCATTGTTGTTGTTTTTTCCAGAACAAAGTAACAAAGGAAAACTTGTTTGTAATGTGCTTGGCACTGAATGCTAAATTTGGATTTTGTGCGTTTAACTTGCACAAAAGGCACTAAGGTGGATAAAATTCCCATCTTTTTCTGGGATCCTTCATGAAGTGTGATCACTTTCTTCATCTTCAACAACTACTGCATAGGCTGACTCAACTTGACATGTCGGCTTCTACTAAAACAAGCGGGACGTTAAAAGATCAGGTTCTGACACCTTCAGTTTTCGTCTCTCGGAGGATCGTCCTCATTTTGATCTTGGCCTGTATCTTCCACACCTTGTCCATTCCAGGACATCCCACTCTGATCTTCTGGAAGAGGGGCGTAATTTGGATCTTCTTGAGGTGGATCAAACAAAAATCGACTGTAAATCATCAAGAAACATGTCTTTAGTTTTTTCTCTCGTTTATTCCTGAAGGCAAAAGGAATAATAATATATATTTCATACTTACAAAATTCCAGGAGTGGCAAGAAGCTTTCGGCCTCCTGGCTGGTTGGGAAATACATCCTCCAGGAAGTAGTAGATGTGTCCAACACCAATCCCTAGTCCATTAAACACATTTTAAAACAAGTAAAATACTTTTGTTAAGCTCATCAAGTAACAGTGAAGACATGAAAGGAATATTTCACTCAAAAAAATGAATAATCCTGTCCATTTACTCATCCTCCACTCGTTACAAACCTGTTTGAGTTTCCTTCTACTGTTGACCACAAAAAGATATTTTGAAGAATGTTGGGAGAAAAAAAAAAAACAGCCATTGTGGTTTTTGTTATTACTACA
Source organism: Danio albolineatus (assembly GCA_903798035.1). Taxonomy (NCBI): domain Eukaryota; kingdom Metazoa; phylum Chordata; class Actinopteri; order Cypriniformes; family Danionidae; genus Danio; species Danio albolineatus. Next base: position 9,486,435 of record CAIGQQ010026963.1, on the reverse strand, counting down.
GATGTCGATGGCTGCTTTTTATCAACATTCTCCACAATATCTTTAGTGCTCAGCAGAAGAAAGAAATTCGTAAGTTTACCACTTGAGTTTAAGTAAATGCTGAGGAATTTTTCATTTTTGAATAAACTGTAACCTGAATGCCGCAAAACATTTGTATATCAAATGAATGCTGTTGTTTTAAACTTTAATATTCAAGAAAAATCATGAAGAAAGTTTCTACAAAGTTGCTGTTAAGCAGCAAAAACTGGTTTATACTAATAATAGATATGTATTTTGATGTCAGCATAAAATTCAATTTATGTATATTAGGTTATATATTTATTTCTAAATGACATAATAAATGCAGGAAGAATGTCTACTTCATATCAAATAATTTCATGTTTTGTTAAAATGGCAGACAAATGAAACAACGTTCATTCAGTGTTTACAGATATACTCGTGTAAAAACCTTTTTTGAGCTTAACTTGATTCAATTAAACACATTCTAGTTTTAAATAAGCATGACAGTTTTTTGGTATATTATTACCTAAACATTAAACTGCCATTATACAAAAACGGTTAAAATGTATGTAAAACATAACATGTAAACATGGCATAATATTTAGCTCAGGAAAAAAAAAAAAACACATAATCTACAACAACATAAATCAAGCTGTATAACACTTTAATTGTTTTGATGCATGACAAGCTCTTTTCGTCTATGACCTATAAATGACAGTAATCATATCAAAGGTCAGCTCTTTGCTCAAGAGTGTTTCAGGAGGATAAAGTTGAACGTACCCAGGAGATCAATAACAATAGAGTTGCCCAGCAGCAGAGAGAAGCCCATGAGCACCCAGGGTAGAAATGGAGCCTGGAAGTTGAGCAGGCCAAAAAAGTTCATGCGGACAAACGGGTTCCTTCTGCTCCACACGTAAACAAGCATGATGGTGAACGCCTGGCCTAAGAAGAACAGGTTAGCAAAAAGACCAAAGAGCTGAGGACCGTAGAGTTAAAGAAATCAGAAAGATGGAGAATTTAATTAAAGCCTTTTATCACTACAAATCAACAACAAGAAATAAAGTGTTCTGGTAACATTCATCACTATAGAAGATTCAGTTTGTTTAGGTAATGTATGATTGTTTGAGGGATAGTTTTTCCTATTTTTACAATTACTATTTTTATTTATTCTCACTCAAGACTTTAAACTTTTATGATTTTCTTCTATGAACACAAAACAAGATATTTTGAAGAATACAGGGGGAAACAGCCATAGTAGAAACAAAAAACAAACAAAAAAAGTCTAATTTCTATACTATATTTTCCAACATTTTTCAGTATATCTTCCTTTGTGTTCAACAGAAGAAAGAAACTATAAAATGAGTGAAGGATGAGTAAAAGATGACAGATTTTTTTTCTATTTCTTTTTTGAGTGAGCTATTTCTTTACCATAAACGCAATGGCAAAAATACTTCTAAAAGATGGTTAATATTATTTTAATGTAATAATATATTATTAAAATCAAATGTTGTATTTGTGGATATTATTTATTAGGCCTGAGCTAACGATAAAAGGTGATGTTTTCATTAATTAACATTAACAAAGATTAATACATACTGGAACAAATACATTACTTATTGTTAGTTAATGTTATTTAATGCAGTAACAAATGTTATCTAAAGGGACCTTATTTCGAGTAAATCTACCAATGCATCTTCAACCTATGGAAACCACATCTTTTTATTTAAATCACGCTTTTGTAAATAATATTAACGATAAAAAATTATATTTAGATAAGAATGAATTAGATTATGATTTTAAAAGTGGAAATCATGTCACGAAATCCTGAATTGTTATGTGAATTATGGGAAATGATGAGACAAAAATATAGTTGACAAATTTAAAACTATGACAAAATAATCACACAGAAATATACGTTTATGTTTACGTGCATTTCCTCCCACAGTCCAAAGACATGTGTTATAGGTTAATTGAATTAACTAAATTGGCCATAGTGTATGAGTGTGAATGAGAGTGTATGGATGTTTCCCAGCGATGGGTTGCAGCTGAAAGGGCATCCGCTGCATAAAACATATGCTGGATAAGTTGGCGGTTCATTCCGCTGTGGCGACCCCTGATTAATAAAGGGACGAAGCCAAAAAAAGAATGAATGAATTATTTAAATTATTTAAATGTTGAAATTATGATATAAACAAACAAAAAACATTTTGAAGTGTCTAAAAAATGTGATACTGGGATGAATTCAAATCAACATAATTATGACAAAAAATTATGAAGTTACATAATTGTCGTAAAATGTAATTATTTTAATGTTATTTTAAAGTTATGAACATGAAATGAAAGTACAGTGCTGCTGTACTGTAGTTTACTCAGACTTGAAAATTGTTATTGTTTATTCATCATCATACCATTAATAATACATCTATAATAAACTATAAGTAATATATTTATAACACAATACATTTCTTCATAAATCATTAATAATAAAAATGAATGTCTCTTAAGCGGCAATTCAGCATATATGGCTGATTTCTGACATAAAAAACATTTTTTCTAATCCTCAACCGAAGGATTAGACGCACATTCAGATGTTCTTTCTTAAAGGGATAGTTCACCCAAAATTGAAAACTACTTCATCATTTACTTTCCCTTAAGTTGTTCTAAACCTTTCTGAGTTAAACACAAAAGAAGAATTTTTTTAAAATGTTAGAAGCCATAACTACTAGAGCTGCACGATTCTGGCTAAAATGAGAATCGCGATTTTTTTGCTTAAAATAAAGATCACGATTTTCTCACGATTCTGTAGATGTGAAATAAAGGTTAATTTGAGTAAGTTATTATTATTGCTATTTCAGAATACAACTATTCAAAATTCTGATATTGAATTATTATGTTTGAGACATTGACAACATTATTAGACCATGTTTTTCTACTAGTAGAATCAGACATTTGTCATTATCAGATTCCCTCCTGCATTATATTTAACATGATATAGGCCATAGTTATACTAACGCTGTTAAACATTTATTCTCATGCACAATACTCTGTGTTCGCTTTGAAAGAAAGACTTATTAAATGCTTGCCATAATTATTTATCTAAAATGTGATATGATCATTTAAATGATGTGCGCTTTCGGTTTTATTTTCATTGCTAAGTGCGGTTCATATTTCCCGAACGATCGCTCTGTGTCACAAACTGAATTTTATTTACAACTTTATTAGCTGTTATTTACAGCCTGTGCAAGTTCTGTTCACTAAAGTAGGCATCGTTCACAGGCGCACGTGCGCCCGCCCTCTCTGTTGTAACAGTTCATGGTCAGCTCACGCCACGTGTTTTAGTGGCCGCAAATACATCATTACATAAAGACAGAAATGACATTTTTGGGTGAATTATACCGTACAAATACAGTATGTGACTCTTTCAACACCATTTGGAGGTGTCCCCGTTGCTGAACATTGTATGTAAAACAATGTGAAGACTTGTGCGGTCGCCTTTGCTTCTCTCCTGAACTTGAAAATATGGTTGACAGAATCATATAAATGCTAAATTAAGATCGTCTAGGGGGTCGAATCGAGATCGTGATCTTTTTACGATTAATTGTGCAGATAACTACTGACATCCACAGTAGGAAAAAAAGTTAAATGTTTTCAACATTCTTCGAAATATCTTCTTTTGTGTTCATCAGAAGAAAAGACTTAAAATGGTTTGAATTATTAATTATGTTTTTATGTTATTTTGACATTATGTTGTTTAATGTTATGAAAGCTGAAGGATACAGTCATGAGAACACCGCCAAACAGGAACATGTAAACGAAATCTGCCGTTCGGCCACGGAAGGAGCCTTCCTCTAGCATCCGGCAGTATCGGTATCTGCTCAGTCAAGGACATGAACTCTGGAGACCCTCGGCACAGCTGCACACCACACACACAAACCCACGTTATGCAAAATAAACACTCGGTGAAACGGTCTGACACTTCCTCAACATTTCACACTGACAACAGCAGTTTTGCTGATCAGAAAAGGATACAGGAAAATCATGTTGAACAAGAAGCTGAAGCCAAGAGGTCCAAAAAACAAGAAGTTGGTGATCAGTCGCCATATCTAGAAAAGAGAAGAGAAGCATAGGCTACATGATTATCAAAACTAGAGACGTATAAAAGCAGCAATGTGTGTTTTTGAACTAACCTGGTATTTTTTTAATATCAAGTCAGGGTTAAAATAGAGTTGAAATGGTGTGATGAGCTCCAGTTGCTGTAATATGCAAAATACAATCAAATTAGTTCAAGAAAGATTGTTGACTGTTGTAGCTGAAACATGAGCTTTAAAAGACTGTTTGCATAAGATGTATGACTCTTCGTTTGTGTCATTTTTAGCCAGTTCACTTTTACAAGCACTTGGAGGTTTATTGTAGTTCAATAACATTAAAACCTTACTTTTTTTTACTTTTTGCTGGAAACATCAACTAAAATTCTTTTCCTTTCATTTATAACACTATAATTGTATCTTGGTGAGGTGATCCTGAAAAAAAATGAAGCTATGAAGTTTAATATTAAACCCAGCTGGCCCACATTAGCTAATCATGATCCTCAAATAAAGGATCCCAGGTCACTATATATATATCCTCATTTCCTTTCTACAACCATGTCCTTTTAGAACAAACCCCTCTCCTCCTCTTCTTCCACCTTTTCCAGAATGGGTGGCACAGTGGCCTAGTGACTAGCACTGTTGCCTCACCGCAAGAATACCAATGGCGTCGGGTCCTCGCTAAGCCATCTGGTATTTCTGTGCGGAATTTGCATGTTGTCCTGGTGTCCGCGTGGGTTTCCCCGGGTTCCCCGGTTTCCTCCCACCATCCAAATATGGTCTATATTACAGATAAAATAAGCCTAAATCTTTTTTTCTTATGTCTTACTCTCAGGAAGTTCACCTCAGCCTCAGCAGCGGGGCAGTATGAGATCGACCTGAGCTCAATTTCCCCTCGCCCTGCAAAAGGGGGGAGCCCTGGGCCCTAGGATCCCTTGAGCTCAGGGCTCTCTCCTGGGACAGCATGCCAAACAAGCTATGTATAAATCATAACCGATGTGTGAATTCTTGAAACACACAATTGTGTAATTATTGTATTATAGAGCAATTCCATGCAAATGTCAACCTTGCCATGAAAAAGGTTTTCACAAAAAACTGCAAGTATTCAACATATTCAACACATTCTACTCAAAAATGTATCTGTCAATATTTTCAAACTATTAGATTTGATTTACCAAAGTCACATATGTGGAAATTTAACATCTGTCACATCTATAATGAAGCTTTTTCCTCAGAAATACAAAAATATTAAATAACATAAAATCAATAATTTTTGTTCTACAGTGAGCCGACTCTTATCCTTTTGATTAGCATTACTTCTTTTGGGTTGTGTAGTTTAATTCACAGAATTTCTACAAAGTATGTTGTACACTGTAAACTCGCAGACTTTTTTAGTCACATCCATAATGCACGTTTATTTTCCTTAATGAAAGTACAAAACATGTTTACAGATTGATATTTCTCTGGTCCTTTAACTCTGTGGTTAGTTGTTCTGGAAAATATAAACAGATGTTTCAATTTAATGTTAACACAATACTTTCTCTGTGAATTTATGTTGTGGGTTTTTACTGCAAATGTAACATCCATAACGCTGGAATTGCTCAATAATAAACTTATATAACCCATATATAAGTTTATTATTATTATTATATAACCTATACCTATATAATGTTTGCTTTCAAATAAAAACCTAAAAAAAATTTAACAACAGCAAATACCAAAAATACATCAAATAGAATTGAATACATTTTAACAAATATAATAACAACTTACTTTCTTTTTATACTAGATTTACGAATGAGGACATCCTCGAAGAATGTATTTAGCCATTTTACCAGGTTTTGCTCGCTTCAGGGTATAAATTTGTACTAAACTATGGTTCAGTACGTGTAAACACAGACTATAATTATGCAAGATATAAACAAAGTAGAAAATGTTTCTTTCATTGGCCTATATGCTATGCTAACACCTAACACACATAACATTTTATGATGTTACTTAGTTATGCGTTTACACTGACATTTGACACTTCAGAGAGGGGAAGATCATAATTCTGAAGGCAAACTGACTTACTGTCATTAATATGCGGCACTAAATTTACCCTGGAACTTGAATACAGTAGTCGACATGCTGTAAAGGCGGTTTTACTCACCACAGCGGCCGTGGTCAGGACACATGCAGTGGTGTAAGCGCGAGTGACCGCGGGAATCTGCATGTACTCCTGAGTGACGCTGTTTGCCATGATCTTTCTCTTCTCGACACTTCAGTTCTCAGGCGCTCTGACGCCGAACACCGACGGGTTCAGTAGGAAGAGGCTTTATGCTTCGGTAAATCCATGTCCGCGTTTAATGTTTGTTTCGAACTGTTCACTCTTAACGGTTCATGATGTTTGTGTTCGTATATGAGAGTTTCAATGGGGGCGGAGTGACACAAATACACTTTATCGGTCGCTTCAGCTCCTCCACGTGGATAAAAGATATATATTTGTTCCTCCGTGGACCAATGAGATCGCGCGGTTTCAGTGACGTCTTGTTGACAAATTTGTGTATTAGTAAATAAGCCACTTTTTAATGTTTTGTTTGCTAGAATACATTATTTTTGGCACTATTTGTTACTGATGTAAGAAGTAAGAAGGCTTTGAGAACAACGGAAATTTAAAAATTTGTCAATCTTTTCCTTTGTGAAACGTTTAGTTTTTTTTACCATTTAAATAACAAATTGTTATGAATACAAATTTATTGATAATTTTTTAAAAATATAATACAATTTGAAAATTACTTTTGTAAATTTGGTGTGGGACACACTATTTTTGAGTTAATTATTTAATGTATATATGTATAAATACGTATATGTACATGCATTCTTGTAATTAATAAAAGAACCAACCAAATAAATACAAGTGCAACAAAATGGTTTTGGAATCCTTTAATTGTGCCAAAATACAACACACATTTTATATAAAAGTATTTACACAGTAAATATGAAAATCAGGAGATGATAATGTAAAAACTAAAAAAAAAAAGAAGAAAAAAACACCAGAGAAAAAGTACACAGGTAATGTGAAGAAAAAAAACGTTGATCTTTTGAAGCATAAAAAATGCAAACATTGTCAGTGTCCTGCACTGAAGAGTGCCAGTTGGTCAGTTGAAATATGAGTCTAACGTAGTCTCAACATAATAAACAAATGCTCATGTGTGAAGAGAGTGTGTTCTTTAAGCCATTATCAATCGCACACTCACTCTGAGTGAGATAAACTTGATTGATTTTGATCTATACAAACCGCACAGTTTAAGTTACAATACAAGTTCCAGAGCATCATAATAACTTCGAGAGTTGCGGACATTGAAGCTGGTGCAAAGATCCCTGACAGATGTTTTAGTACCTTGTTTAGCACCTTAAAAACAGGGGATTTATATTTCTTACACAGTGATTGCTTGATAATACAACAAAAACAGACATAGCTGCTCGTGGTTCATAAAGCTCAGATGTGCAAGATTTCCTGAGAAGAAATTAGATTAGATTCATCAGAGATTTTTTTTCTCTGTTTTGAGGTGAGGGGGAAGTGAAATGCCCAGGAAAACAAAAGTTTATCTTCATGAACAAATACGTACATTTAGGTAACATTTTACAATAAGGTTCCATTAGTTAATCTATTTACTAATAAGAAAAAAAGAATAATATGTCCACAGCATTTATTAATCACATTACCGTTTAACATTTACTAACACAATTATTAAAATACAAAGTTTTGCTTTCTAAAAAACACTGCACATTTTTGTGGAAATAGGCTTATATTGCAAGTCTTTTAGAATTAAATAGTTAAATTTGATCATTTCCCGATCTCTGGTTCTGGCAGGAGCACATTTAGCTTAGCTTAGCATAGATCATTGAATCAGATTTGATGATTTGCATCACGCAAAATTAAAAAAAAAATGTTTTTCAAAATATATTAATAATTTTCCTATTCAAAGCTTCACTCTTCTGTAGTTTCATCATGTACTAAGACTGACAGAAAATGAAAAGTTATTATTTTTTAGATCAATATGGCCAGGAACTATACTCTCATTCCAGTGTAATAATCAAGGATCTTTGCTGCTGATCCATGACTGCAGCAGGTGCATTGATATTAATCAGCACCTGAAAATAGCCCCCAGCTAGGTAACCAGATAACAGCCCTGTATAAAATCAGGATTGTTACTTCATCAAGCTTTATATAGTAAAAGTATCTTTTTAATGCTAATGGTTTAATCTGATTAAATGAGTTATGCTAAGATGAAAAAGGTAAACTATTTACCTCTAGGGGACTTGTAAAATGAGCTTACTCCAAAAAAACAGTGGAGTTTTTATTATCATTACTGTGAGGTTACAAGAACTAAAAATGCTTTGATTAAATAAGATCTATTGAAAATCTATTATTTCCCAGTGATGGGTTGCAGCTGGAAGGGCAATTGCTGCATTAAACATATGCTGGACAAGTTGGCAGTTCATTCCACTGTGGCAACCCCAAATTAATAAAGGGACTAAGCTGCGAAGAAAATGAATGAATTAATTAAAATCTTTTTTTTGTTTGTTTGTTTGTCTGTTCAGTAAACACAATAACTAATGGAACCATTTTGTACCGAAATATACACTGTAATGCTTCAGACCAGAGTGTGTGAATGACTTAAGGAGGCTTCCTGAGGGTTTATGGCATGTTACATCCGAAAAAATCAGCACCGACGTAGCGCGGATAACCTTCCAAAACCTTCCGCTGAACTGGGTCAAACTTCCAGTACTGCCGGCGGCTGACGAACACCACAAAGCCTGCGGATGGAGCAAACATCAGTTAACATGAAATGTTTTGCATTTATAAACTGATCATTTTATGATTAGGCCTATACATCAGACATTTTGCAACAAATCCAGAAATGATTTTCAGTTATTTAAAATTTCAAGTTCATTTCAACTCATAATTGTGTGAAATAAAGAGAGAGGTCGAGATGCAGACTTGGTGCAGTTGTAAGGTGAGCTGCATGCAACACCTAACCTAACCCCACCATTTTGCATGAGTAAATTGATAATTTACTCATGCAAAATGTAGGTTCTGAACATAACCAAGACAAAATTATACAGATATACAGAAGATTAGAGAATATTTTTAGCTGAAATTGTAGTTGTCAAAAGCACTTTGAATTTAAAAAATATATAAAATACTAATAATTAGACATTAATACTAAATTAATGTGCAAGAACCACATCTTGGTTGGCTTGATGTTGAATAAATGAACAGCAAATGTTAATTTTTAAATGAATTATGCCTTTAATTTGGAAAAGTGTTAAAGTCCCTTTAACTTTCAATTCATTTCCATGTAACAAAACTGCTGAAACATCGCCCTCTTCTGTCTGTTTGTCACACTCACAAACTAAAACTGAGACCAGTGCCTGCCTGATCAGATGTGCCATTTCGCTCAGTATTCCTGTCACTGTGCCCCACAAATACATTTTGCCTTTCATTCTTGAAACAAAATCTCAGTCATTTACTCTGTTTTAGAAAATATTTTATAAAATATGAAGGATTTCCTCACCATTTAAGTACTCAAGTGGTTCTAAATTTTTATGATTTTCTTTCTTCTTTTGAACTTAAAGTGAAGTTTATTTATGAACTAATTTCGAGAGGATCATGTGCTTATGATCACAGCTGGTCATGCATTATCCAATTTATGATTCACCAATCTGACGATTCCTAAGCCACTATAAATAACCTAAGTTCCACATTACAGCCATCTTCGTTTTGAAGAATCCCCCCCTTCCACCCCTACTACTACTACTACTACTACTACTACTACTACTACTACTACTACTTCTACTACTACTACTACTACTACTACTACTACTACTACTTCTACTACTACTACTACTCCTCCTCCTCATCCTCCTCCTCCTCCTCCTTTCCTAGATGGGTGGCACGGCTGCCCAGTGCTTAGCACTGTCACCTCACAGCAAGGACGCCTTCTCTTATGAGCAATCACTATCTGTTTATTAGCAGCTACAGCAGGGGAGTTTCGAGATCTACCTGAGCTCAAACTCCTCTTTTGCCCTGCAATGGGAGGGAGCCCCGGGGAGTCCTTTGTGTTCAAAATAAAGAAACTCAAACTGTTTTGGAACAAGTGCAGAATGACTAATATTGTATAATCATATGCTCTGTAGTATCTAATATGCCCCGCCCCCTTCAAGACGCTTATCATTTGCTTTTCTTTTAATGCGTTTGAGAGCTGGCAGAGCTATGGCAAAAAACAACTATTGGCTGCTTTTAAAAAGTGGAGAAGCTACTCTATGACCCGACCATCTTCGCGTTTCAGTTAAAATTACGTCACACATCCAACAAAAATGCAGATTTCAAAGTACTTTATAGGACCTTTAACAATACAGTACTTTCATTGACAACAACAAAAGAAAAAACCCGCTCAGCTCAAGTAAAATGAGCACTAAGGTCTTTAAGGGCAATCATAAAAAGATTTTGTATATTATTTAGCAAGTTTGTAAACATCTCTTTCATTTTAAGCAATCCAACATATTTGGAATGTGAACACTATAATTTAAAGGTATAAAAGAGTGACTGATTAATGCATTATACTCATAGTTAAATAATTCATTCACTCATTGATTTTCTTTTCAGCTTAGTCCCTTTATTAATCTGGGGTCGCCACAGCAGAATGAACCGCCAACTTATTCAGCATATGTTTTAGACAGCGGATGCCCTGCCAGCTGCAACCCATCTCTGGGAAACATCGATACACATTCATTCACACTCATACACAACGGACAATTTAGCCTACCCAATTCACCTATACCACATGTCTTTGGGGGAAACCGGAGCACCCGGAGGAAACCCACACGACCATGGGGACCATGGTCCACACAGATCAACTGACCCAGCCGAGGCTCAAACCAGTGACCTTCTTGCTGTGAGGCGAACGTGCTACTCACTACACCACCGTGGCGCTCATTCAAAACTCACACAACTTGATTTCTTTCATGGTAATATTCACTCTCACTACTAATAAATCTGTAAAAGGCTGATCTGGACTTACCACTGGCCTCCTGGAAGGCGGCATCAATCTCCTCAGGAACACCCCACCAGTCCTGCTGGATCCTACGTGGGGCAGACGTGTCCACTCGGTTCTCCTGAAGATCCAAACGCCAGTAGTTTCCAGACTTGAAGAAGTATGTGTGTTGGCTGTGGTGCTCCTTTACGCGCAGTGCAGCCTGAATGTTTGAGACATGGAGGCCTAAAGATACTAGAGAGTCTGGTCCTTTAATTCTGTGCTCGGCATCAAACACCCAGTAGTTGGAACCTTAGACATAAGGCAAAGATTTATTAGACATATCACTGCTTTCATGTATGATTTTACACAATGTAACTATTTCAATTTCGTATTATTTGTTTGAAAATTCTTGCTTATCCATATTCTCGTTCCTGTGGATCGAACAGTACAGGTTTGTTCTAAAATGTCAAACTTTAATAAATGCTATTGATACAATGAACTTGAATCAATGTTGCAAGCAGCAGACTATTAAATCTGCTACTGACTCCACTTTGATAAAGCAAATGGAAAGTATACCAAATCACACAGACACACTAAATAAATAAATAAATAAATAAATTGGAAAATATTTAGTTTCTATTAAGTTACACTTAATTATTCTAATCATTATAGTACCATTTTACTATTTTTAATGAAAACGTCAATAATTCATTTTAATAAAACTTGATTTATTTATATGTTCTTAATCATCATACATTTGTATTCATTATTTTTAATAATTAAAATTATTAGATTATTTTAATCAGTATTATATTTTTTTCTTTGAGTTTAAGTACTTATATTAATGCTTTGATTTATCATTTAACTTTATTTGTATTTTATTATTTTAATTATTGTTCAAAGAGCTAATGATTCGCCCTCATCAAGTAATTACTTCGTGTTGTTTTTATTTTTACATTCTTCGGGTGACTTGAAAAACACAAACGTTTCGGCTCAATGCCTTCCTCAGTGTGTAAAACAATCCTCTCCCTCCACCCTTTGTATCCCACAGTCAATCACACCTATTTGAACAATAGTATTGACTAGATTAACGCACCAAAAAGTTTCTTTAAAAAAACTGCAAGAACGCATGGCAAATTTCATTATTTTAATTTGTAAAAATCTCAAACATTTCCACAGACCCCCTAGTGCTCCGTTACGACCCTAGTTTAAAAACCTCACTGAATACAAAATCTCAACTACTATACAGACCACAAAATTATTTTTTTTTACTTTTAATTGCCTAAAAATATAAAACGTTTATATCTAGAAAACTCTTCTCTTGGTTTTTAATTGACTGACACCTTCATATCTGTCAGGTCTGTTGACTGAACATCAGTCTGGCCGGTCTCTTCGGTCGTCAAACCAGAGATTATTATGCATCCCTAAGTCGAGGCTGAAATGCAGGAGTGACTGTGCTTTTGCAGTAGCTGGTTCTAAATTTTGGATTGCTCCTTCCCTCTGTATTAGATCTATTTCATCTCTGTCAGCTTTTAAATCTAGGCTAAAAACTTACCTTTTTGATTTGGCATTTTATCAGTGAGATTTGTTTGTTTTAGCCATAATTTTATATCTTTCTTTTTGTGATTTGTATTGTGCAGCACATTGGGCAACTTTTGGTTGTGTTTAATAGAGCTATATATATATAATTGACATAAATTGCCTGTCTAGTGTCCTCTAGTGGGTAAAAAATGAAGTACATTTAGAGCATATTTCAACTCATACAACCTATGTAATTAGGTTCAAAGTGAACAAAATGAACATTACACCCAACATTTTCAATCTATAACGCTTCTAATTTAGAAAAATGGTTTAATTGATGAACTGCAGCAACCACTCATAAGAGTCCAACGCTGATTAGGAACTGTCATGCACAACATGCGTGTGTTTATCAGTTTTTAGCAGTGAGTGTTCAGCGTTGTTGTGTTCAGTCATGCCCTTCACAAACTGGGACGCTTCAGATATGGGTCAAGGGGAAGTACCGCACCATCCGTCACCATACATTTGTATATAACCAGGCCTGTCTAATCCTGCCCTCTAACCGCAAATCACCATAGTCAGCCAGTGCCGCTGCATTCACCCACCTTCAAAGAACCAGATATTGCCCTTTTTGTCTTCATAGGCGGCGTCTATTTTCTGTGGAATGCCACTCCAGTGTCGGGAGGCCAGCGCAGGGTATCCGGCCTGCAGACGGCCATCCCTGATGCGCCACGCATAGCTGGCCTTGAAGAAGAACAATTCCCCACGGATTATAGACACAGCATCGAAATCTGTGTGACAAGCGTCAGGCTGCAAACAGTGAGAGAAGAGGAGACTGAATAAACAGAGGGAGAATGAAGGGAACACATCGGATTGTTCAGATTTTTGGCCATATCCGAGTATCTGACATACTTTATCTCAGTTTACTGCTGTATATTGTGTAGTGGATGAGGTAAAAGCCAATTTGGGGAAAAAAAATGAAGATGCCATAAAATGTGTTGTTGTGGTCAGAGCCACCTCTGATGTTGGGATGAATTTGCTGAAGGTGTATTTGTTTCACAGCTGACATCATTTATGGAAGACCTGTTTAGCTACTCACTGGGAATGCACTGGGAATATCATTGGTTTCTGCTGGGATTTGTGGCGGAGCTTGAAGAGGGGGTCCGTACAGGTATTGGATCCCCTTCTTATCATCCTCGCTGAGCTTGAGAGGATAGGAGAAGCTGTAAAATGGGGACATGATGGCTCCAGGCACCAGAGAGTGCTGTAGACCCAGGACGTGACCAAACTCATGGGCTGCCACCTGAAGAAGATCCGTTCCTGTAGGACAACAAACAAAATAATGCTTTTTTTCTCCCTTTTTCAGATAAAATAAATCAGCAGTCATTCCTCCAGTGAAGATTTTTGTTTAGATGGGCTCATGAATATCTGATGCATCAGCTTCTGTAGTAATGATGTAAGCATCAGCACGACGCCTAGTCATTTTCTCACACAACAGCTGATAGAGATGTGTGACAATTAAAGAAATGTGTAGACTTACAGGACAGAAAACCAGAAACATGCAACATTACACACACTTACTATAATGTCACATGCCTACTTCACAAGTCGCAAAGCTTTAATCACTCAAGTCCCATACAGAATGTGGAACGGGTTTGAGATTGTAGTCAGATATGCAAAACAATTTCACTATTCTATTCGAACACACTTCAATTGTACTGGGAAGATAAAGATTCCAAAAAATCTGATTCTGAAATTCAAAGGAACTGCAACAACCCTGATTTCACAGTACAAAACAAACAGAAGCAAAACAGCGGTGATACATTATTCATTAGCATTTCTGCACTGTAAAAAGTACTTATAAAAAGTTGACTTTATTTAAAAAGGTGAGCAGAATCAATAATACATCCGCTGATCCATTTACGAAAATGTGTGTAATCTACATGCCATTCTTTTGGAATCCAAAAAAAATTACTTGCAGGCAGTGAAGCAATAAGATTAACAAATTACCAAGTTCATTCCCAACTGTCCAAGACTCGTCGTAGTCAAAATGAATGTCTCCCTCTCGATGTGTCCTCGGGAAAAACGCATGAGCCAGGATCCCACCAGGGCCATCAAAAGGCAAATTATCACCATGCCAGTACCTAATGTAGAATCCAAAGACAAATAAAGTCAGTTATGCAGTAATATATCTGTACTACAGTAAAACTGTCACAAAAAAATAAAGAATTACATTTAAACATCATAACACCATTCACAGGGACTGGAACTAAGCATTTAGTTTTAATCCTTTGTTTAGATTTTTTAAAATTCTTTTTCCAGAATTATCGTAGCAGAAAAAAATGTAAATATATTGGATGCAAATATATTTACACATTTCCATATGTTAATAGGTTCAGTATTATAACTAAAGACATACATATAAAATTATATTTCATATATTTCAATTATATTATATACTGGCGACACGGTAGCACGATCGTCTCACAGTTTGAATGTTCTCCCCATGTTTGCGTAGGTTTCCACAGGTTTCTCCCCACAGTCCAAAGGCATGCGCTATTGAATAAGCTAAATTGGCCATAGTGTACGTATGAGTGTGAATGCAAAAGTGTATGGGTGTTTCCCAGTGTTGGGCTGGAAGGGCATCCGCTGCGTAAAACATATACTGGATAAGTTGGCGGTTCATTCCGCTGTGGTGACCCATGATTAATAAAGGGACTAAGCCGAAAAGAAAATGAATGAATAATATATATACTATGAATTTATTTATAACGTAGAAATTTCTTTTGTTCATATGATGAAAGAAAGTTTATATATATGAGATGTTAGAATTGTGTGAAGATTGGAGTTTACTTTAAGAAGCTGTATTATTGGTGTGAGTCAATATACTGCATTTTGATTGTTGTTGTACCAGTTTGCTTCTATTGAATTGTGTTTTGGACAGAAAAGTTTGAGTGTTTTTACACTCCTGCAGGGACCCCGCTAGCAATTTTGGGCCCCATGAAAAAATATGAGGATGGGCCCCCTACTACCAAGCTAGCTATCCAAACTCTTTGTCTGCAATGTAGTTATACTGACCTATGCATTTTATTATTGATTTTGTCCACTACTTATCAGTATTTAGTAAGAGAATGGCTATGACTGTAGCTAGCAGATGATTTATTGTTCAAATGGAAATGTAGTACAAAAACAGGAACAGTAATCAAATATTCTCTTAAATGTTACATTTCTAAACACACAAAATGTATGTATGTTAAATGTGTCACTATTTAAATAACTACTGCAATAGTGTCTCATACAATGTGTAATTCACTGGAACAGTGACAAAAATCAATAAGACAAAATTATATTACAATGAGAGTTATAAATAAGCCGAGACCCATAAATGATGCTGAGTGCATCATCCGGGTAATTAAAGTGCACTTATTAATTTCAGAGTTTTCAGTGTGAACGCACTACTTACACTATTTATACTACAAAATGGCGTAGAATAGTGCATATGTTTGCGGTTTGGGACGCAGCTGATGTTAACCTCGAGGACATCGCTGCTTTGACAGTTTACCTGACGATCACACTCAACAAAGCATCAACTCTCTTCCCGCTACTGACGGACTGAAACATACAGTGAAAGGAGGGGGGGTGCAATTTGACAGTGACAGACACGAGCGGCAGATATAAGCCGTATTTTTATTTTTTATTTCTTAAAAATTGTTTTACTTGTAATTTAGAAATACAGTCATAATTTATATTACATTATAGTACTGTTATTAGTTATTAATTATAAAGCAGATCTAGGGCCCCTAGAGTGCATGGGCCCTTAGAATCGTCCTAACTTTCCCCCCTTAGCGGCACCCCTGCACTCCTGTATACTGATTTAGTTGTTGTTGTTGATGATTTTGTTTACCTTGTAAAGTCAATGACGATGTCGGCCTCCTGGTTGTTGACCTCAGTAAAGGTGAGAGGCGTGACATCACTCCAGACCTTCAGAGCTTCTTGGAAAATCCGCCTCACTTTATCCTCACGCATCTGCCATGGAAAGCGCTGGATTCTGCGTACACATGGACATATGTTTATCAACACAAAACACGTGATCGCTTTTGCTCCTGTATAAACGCATTGTGTTACAGACCACCAGCCTTTCACTGCTAGACCACCAACTGACACAGTCCCACATCAGAGACCACCAGTGATTTATCTTTATTATTCATCACCACAGGCATCTCTCTGGTAAATGTGTCACATGGTCTCATAATATGTTCAGATTGGCTGTTTTACAAGCATAATGAAATTGTGGTTTCGGTCTTATTATGTATATGGCTTCATGACCCATTTCCTGACAGGAGAAAAACTCTGCTGGGTTTATGTAAGCCCAGACACTGTATCAGACAGTCCTGGATCTTCACTTACCGTTTTAACCTTTTATTACAGTCATTTAAAGAACTGTAAGCACTTGAGCATTCTTCACATTTTTTGTGTTAACCGCAGTAATAATTTGCATAGCTCAAGTTAACAGGAACGTACATAAGCTGTTACTACTTGTATCAGAAACTATTTATAAATGCACATTTTAATAAAGGAAGCCAAGCTTTGTCAGAAGTTTTACACACCTGTCTGTCTAAAAGAAGGAATGTGTCTAGATTCAGCCCTAGTGTAGTGTTTTGGATGCTATTTATAGTGCTTTTTTCCTTGTATGCTAAGTAAATTTATGAATATAAAAAGATTGACTTCAATTTATCAATATTAATGCATCATTTTAACATTTGATTGGGGGTTAAATACATGTGGGGTACTCAAAAGAATCCAGTTTTTTTTTCGAGAGAGTAACTGCGAATTATATGCTATAAAAAGGCTGAAAATTTGTTTAGTAGATCAGCAAATAATTCGTCAAATAGATTTGTTTGGCACTGTGTCTGGGTCCATCAGATTTTCAGAGGTGCACCCAGCTTGGTGAGTTCAAAAGCTCCAGAAGCTGAGCCTGGATGACGGCTGCTTTCAGCAGTACTTCTGTCTGAGCCGGTCCCAGTTTGATGACCTGTTGTCCCATGTTGTCTGGAAGATTTCCCTTTAGGAGACCAACTACAGACACTTCTTCATAATTACGTCTTTACTAGAGCAAACTCCTTATTGGTTAGCTTGGTGTGAATGTCTGTCAAAGTTCAGATTTTTTTTAATCGAGCGATTCACCTGAATCATGTGTTAAGTGTGTCAAATCGCATCACTTGCACAGCCTCACTTGAGTGAATAGTGCCACTGGCTGTCCAATCACATCTTTGAATAGACTAAACACGTAAATCACTCTTGCTTATTGCTTCATCCGCATCTGGTGTGATTAAACCATAATAATGGTGGGGGAGCAGGTAAAGGACTTGGAGCCAAGGGGATTGATGGGGGAGAGACCAGGTTTGTGATAAAGGTGAAATGAGCCAGGAGCAGGAGAATGTAGGGGCCCACGGTGTAGATGCTTTCAATGACAAGCCATGAAACAGAGGTACAGACAGGAGATATGATACAAAGACCTGGGGTGATACCCGAGATCTGAAGCACTGATGTGTAATCACAAGTCTGTAGCGTTGAGGTGGAGATGGCAGCCCAGTAGGCCAAGATGGAGCTGGGGGACCAAAGACCAAAGTGTAACTGGAGGGAAAGAGGAGCCTGACTGATTAAGGGGGGTAGATGGACAAGGCAGGCATCCACATGAGGACTGGAAGTCCATGGTGGAGGTAAATTGAGAAATGGCTAAGGCCAAGTCAAAAGACAAGGGAATGTGGAGCCAATAAAATGTCGAAAGATACTTGAACTTGAGTTCCAGAGCTCAGCAGCCTAAGATAAAGCTAGGGTATCTACTTGCCATGAAGGAGCTGGGGGTCAAACGTGGATTCACTGAGACCAGGACTGGGGCAACCAGGACCAGAAACACTTTCCAAAAAGATGCTACAATAGAAACTTGTCACTTTATGTACACTGGAAGCTTCTGTTGCCAAAGCAAATTCCTTGTGTGTGGAGCACACTTGGCAATAAAACTGATTCTGATTCTGCTTGGCCAGAGGTTCACACAATCTTGGTTCTGGCTCGTATCCAGAGCAGACTGATATTGTGCACAAGGGATGAATTCAACACAATCCTACATGGTTGAAAGACAAGTCTCAACACTGATTCCTTTCAGCTAGTTTAACACCTGCTCTGGACCAACTTGGACCTTTTTAGTCCTGCACCAGTGACATTCAAATGAAACTGATCTGAATCAATGTTAATCTAACTAAAACTACAAAAGCATTCTACCATTACCCAGCTGTCTTTTAATAAGTCCTGCAATCTGAAATATTGTTTTTACGTTCCTTTTTTATATTCATCCATGCTCTGACACAATCTACTTTTTAATCTAAAAAGCACCATGAAATAAAAGCTGACTGACTGACTGAAAGGACTGCATGAAATAAGAGCAGAAGAACTGGGGTCAGTGGAGAAAGGGCCACTAAATGGGTTGGTTTGGAAGAAGAGATGGGAGAGGGTGGATGGGTGGGATTCTGGACACTACAAGCAAGAAGAAACCAGTGGGACTACAAGAGGTTCAGAACTGTGTGGAACAAGCAGATAGACTAGTGAAGTTTCATAAACTAATTTCGAGAGGAGCTCGTGATATGATTAGCACGCCTGGCTGATCATCTGTAATCAGCAATAATCCAATCAGAGCGATCCAAGCTTACTATAAATGGATCAGTTTTTTCCCTACCACTCTATCTTGGTTTTGGAAGAATCCCCCCTTCCACCCCATCTCCTCCTTTTTACCTCTCTTTTCAAAAGGGGAGCCTTCGAGACCTATCTGATCTCGGATCCCCTTATATGCTTATTGACTGGGCGGGAGCCCTGGGCTCAAATATCTCCGAGCTCAGGGTTCTCTCCCGGGACAGCATGCCAAACCTGCTATAAACGCTAAGCATATCTAAGGGCGAACTCTTGAAATGATATTCTGGATTAGCAGAACCATAACACACAGGAGAAACTAGAATTACCTCTAACTGAAGCAGAATATTGCTTATTTTATTTAAATGGTTTTAGTTTTGTGGTTTTATTCAAATAATATTAACTTTGCTCAAAACATTCTAGTCTTGCTGCATGAGCACATATCACAAGAAAATTTAAACAAACATCTCATTTATCTTATACATAATGCCCCATTCTAATCCATAAAGTGCATAGCTCTATGCTATTCAGCCATGAAAATGTTACACAAAGAACAATCCAGAGCAACAAGACCACAAATGTAAAAAGGTGTGTATCCTACATCTTTAACCGGATGCATCTACACTATGCTGCATGTGAATAGACCTCTGTACAAATGGGGCTGATTACTTCTTTTTCAAAAACAGGGAATGACTGTAAAGCCCCTACATTCCTCCACATTAACTGCCTGCTGCAAGTGTGATCAGAATAGAGATATAAGCCCACAAATGTTATCGTTCAATTAGATATAGAATAAGAGGAAAATACCCTTTTGTTACAAACAGAAAGGCTTTGAAACAGTTGTGGAGCTTACTTTTAATATCTAAAATATATAATTGCTTTTAAGGAGCTTATTTGTAGCCAACATGCATGTGATTATAATAATAAATATAATAATAATAAATTATAGAATGAATATACTATAATAATAAATATATATTTGCCTAATTAAGGCACTACTTTTTTCAAAAGCATCTTAAAATAATCACTATTATCACAATTACAACCAACTAGTCTTTTTTTCCTCTCAGTATGTGACAATACTATATCAACATAATTCATTCATTCATTCATTTTCTTGTCGGCTTAGTCCCTTTATTAATCTGGGGTCGCCACAGCGGAATCAACCCCCAACTTATCCAGCATATTTTTTACGCAGCGGATGCCCTTCCAGCCGCAACCCATCTTTGGGAATATATCAACATAATATTCTTACATTATATGATTCATTTTAAACATACACTTTCCAAATGATTCCTAATGTCAATGCGTATAATATCTTAAATGTGCTGCATCATTTTGATTCTGTTTCCGTGGTTTATTATTAGTGTCACCTGTGTCTTGTTTGGTTCTTCAATTATGTTTGTTTTTATAGCCTGTGGTTTCCTCAGTCTGCTGTTGTCTATACATGTAATTTTAGCTTTTATGGTGTGGATGTTTTCCTTGTGTTTCACTATTATTATCTGTTTCTTAAACTCAACTGATCCAAGCTTAAGTTTTTCCCTTATATAACTCTGATTTAACTGTAAAAACATCATAAATTACTTATAATGTTTTCTAATTTTTGTACAACTTACTTGTAGGTGAGGTCAGTTTTTGGCCAGCGTCCTCCAAAGAGCACATAGCGTTTCTGGCGGAGATGCACGTCTCTCTGTTCGGGATAGTCTGGGACGCCACAGCGTTTGGGACCTGTAGCCCCAGAGCTGTTCCTGAGTGGGGTGTTGATATGTGGGTCTTCTTTTGGCCATGCTGGAGGTTTGAAGGTGTCCTGAGGGTGAGGGACTCTGCCTCTCCTCTTCTCAGAGTGCAAATGAGGAATATATGACAGACCCTGGAGTGGAAAACATGGAAAAGCTACATTAGCCAAATGGTAACAATAGACACCAGTGCCCCTGGTGGTAGGTTAGTATACAGGTGAAATATGTTTCTTCACTGAAAGCTGTTTGAACATTGATAAATTATGTGTAATGTACAGTACTTTGTGCACTTGATTCACTTAACCGTCTATGCAAAAAACAGGTTGTTTTATTGTACTGTTGTTTCATTATGAATCACCTCTTGACAATAAACTGCACAGTGAATCTATACAAGTAACTATGTGTATCCCCAGAAATTCTTAAAAAGTGTGTCATAAAAATAAACACAATGTTTAAAGCACTGATAATAGTCAGAAATGTATTCAACTAAATGACTACTGTCTCAATTCTGATCAGCTGGCATTACATAAAACAACAATGCTTTCAACATACTGACCTATTTGGCAAGGAAGCATGATAATAATTATAATCTACCATAAAGAACATTAAATAAAAAACATACAAACACAAGTGACCTAATGAGATCTGACTAAAAGCAAATGTATTTTTTGCGCCGTTGATGTTGTTTATTTACGGTGAGATATGATTGCAGATGAACTGCTTTGGAGGAAATGGCTGTTCATTAACTTAAAGACAGAGAAAAATGCCGTGGGCTGCACTGCGGCGCTTTTAGGTAGAAATCTGAGGCGTTTATGGACGCTTTAAACTTCAGGATGTTCAGCTTTCATTTACAGAGCTAACCTTTTACCCACTTACAGAAAAATATCTAGATACTTCACTTACACGGCATTAGAGCTGAAATGTACTTCAGAAATTGTGCCAATTTCATGTTTTTTATGTCTTCCTTTGGGATGGGGAAAACAGTTCTATAAAGAATGTTGGCGCCCTTGTTTTCGTTTTTCGCTGGTTTACAACATATTATAAAATGTTTAGCACTTTTGCAGAGAAATAGCAAACAGGTGAAGTTAGAGCTGCACAACTATAAACTGAGCATCACATTTTTTTGTTTGTTTAAAATAGAAATTGATTTACTTCACAATCTTGACTAGACAAGTAATTTACTGGGATCTGACAAAAAGATATTTACTGCAATCTATATAGGTTTAAAACAAAGATTTAAACATATAATGCATATTTTCACAATATATAGCATTATATATTTCTTATCAACTTAGAAAATGGATAGTTATGGTCTTTGATTCTGATTGGTTGCATAGCGTTCAAAGCTGCTGTAAATTGCTCTATAAACACACACCCATGAGCTCATTACATCAGTATTGCTATGCCACAACCAAAACTGTTTCTAAGGAACTACATTGTTTAGCAGAAGAATGAAGGTTTTACTAATATCATATCATCGCTAGGGCGCCACGGTGGCGTAGTGAGTAGCACGTTCGCCTCGCAGCAAGAAGGTCGCTGGTTCGATCCCCGGCTGGGCCAGTTGGCATTTCTGTGTGGAGTTTGCATGTTCTCCCCGTGGTTGCGTGGGTTTTCTCCGGGTGCTCCGGTTTCCCCCACAAGTCCAAAGACATGCGGTACAGGTGATTTGGGTAAGCTAAATTGTCCATAGTATATGTGTGTGAATGAGAATGTATGGATGTGTTTCCCAGAGATGGGTTGTGGCTGGAAGGGCATCCGCTGCGTAAAACAAAATGCTGGATAAGTTGGCGGTTCATTCCGCTGTGGCGACCCCGGATTAATAAAGGGACTAAGCCGAAAAGAAAATGAATTAATGAATATCATCGCTATGCTTCATTTTGTTAGACCTTGCTAAACAAATGGAAAAATTATTTTATAAAACCAATAAGTCCCATGAAGCCATGGTTTGCAGTAATTATAACAGCTAAGGGGGTTTAGGCACAAACAACATTGGCCATAATAAATTCAAGGTAAACCTTGGCTTCATGGGACTTATT
>CAIGQQ010026963.1:9422748-9447223 GCA_903798035.1 Danio albolineatus | reverse complement strand
GAGAGAGAGAGAGAGAGAGAGAGAGAGAGAGAGAGAGAGAGAGAGAGTTAACTACTACAAGTTGACGTATTAACAACATTTGGAGCTTCTCTCCAGTTTCCTCACAGTTTGTTACTCCCTTTTTCTCGTTGTCTTCGCTTCACCATTCCTCAGTCAAATTCCTCATGACATACAGACAATTTTTTCCCTCGGCTCTTTCCATATTTGCCTTTGATCATGACATCAGTTCCACGTAATTAGAAACGAAGCGGACAGCCACAACATGGTAACCTAGTTTTAGGTGTCGCAAGAACATTGTACTGCTGACCCCTGCAGGGCGGAGCATAAACACAGAACATATGAGGGTGAAGAAGCTTGGCGGCTCTCTCTTCTCTTCTTGGACACTTCACATCCACAATGCCACTGGAGCTCTATCTCGATCTGCATTCCCAGCCATGCCGCTCTGTCTTCATATTTGCCAAGATAAACAAAATCCCCTTTGAGTACAAAGCCGTGGATTTATCTGCAGGTGATTTTATTATTGTCTTCTATTCAGCTGTTTATGGAAAAACTAAGGACTTATATAGTGTATATATATATATGTTATACATATATATATATATATATATATGTTATGTAAAAAAAATTATTGTCTGTTCTTCTGTAATGGTTCTGTTCTTCTTTTCTCTTCATGCTTTTGAATATTTGAATTAAAATCCTGTTAGCTTCTATAAAATATTTAGGTAGCAAAACAGTATTACTTACAAAAACATTTACATTTTAATAATTTAGTATTAAAAGATAATATTTTAGCACCAAATCAGCTTAGGGGAGAGCGGGGATGAAGGTACCATTTTTCATTAAACCTGTTTTTAAAAGATAATGTTTTAGCCAGAAATATATTTTTGCTGTGGTTACTAACTCATAAGTTTGGTCCATCAATCTCAGGTGGTATTTTGAACAAATGTGGTATTTTGAACAGCTTCAAAATCTCTTTAAACATGAATTGCACATTGTTACTTTTGACCCTGTCAGTAGGGACAAAAGTAACACAAGGGTGGGTCCAAAGTTACACAACAATATTTGCTAGATTGGCTTAATCTTGTTAATTTTAAATATATCTTTGACTTTGACCTTGTTAATGTTCACTGCAAACATATTTTGTCCTTTATCTTTGCAGAAATATTAAACTGCATTTTCATTTTAGATTTCGAATGCTTCAAAAGCAATCCAACATTGCAATATGTTCAAATTTTCTACAATTTTTGAATATTTTTAATTATTATTGGCAATATGCATTATTTTTATAAGTCATTTAAATCAAAACACTGAAAGCTCTAATGTGGAAGTGAAAAATAACGCATGGCTATTAGCAGTGGCACATAAATAAAAGTGTTACTTTCATCGCCACAGGAACTCTTGCCATTTCAACTTGATTTAAAACTGAAAAACTCAGATATTGTACGTATAAGTGTGTTGTTGTACTAAATAACCCGTGGATTGATCATTACTGCATGAAAGCATCGCTACAATAATTTACTTGTTGCCCTTAAAAACTGACAACAGGGGGACACTGTCCCGAAATCAGGTGATATTTAGCATTTCCATTAAGGGTTGCAGCTGAATACTCTGTTATAATCTGCAGCGCAAATGTTTTCAGCACTTCGAGAAAATCGATTTGTTACTTTCATCCCCACTCTCCCCAATTGGAAGGATTTCATAAGGATCGTGCAACACTGTAGTCCCAAAAAGGAAAATTCTGCTTTCGTTTTACTCACCCTTGACCTGTTCTAAACCAGTTTATGATAGTTGTTTTTAACACAAAAGAAGATATTTTGAAGACTGTTGTAATCCTTTGTTCAACAGAAAAAAGAGAAATCAATGTGGGAGAATGATAGCAGAATTTTCATTTTTGGGTGAACTATCTCTCTAAATAATGACCAGCTTTGACATCAAATGAGTTGCATTAATAGAATAAAATTAATATAATAATCATTTAAAACAAATTTGACAATATTTCACACTACAGCTATTGTTTTTGATCATTAAACAGACTTTTGACTTGTATTATTTAACCTAAACATTGTATAAGTTAAACATTGTCTTTTGCATTTATTTTACATGCTTCCTCACAAGGATTTAGATCTTTTACATGCTTCCTCACAAGGATTCCTCACTTTTATTTAGATTAGTGCTCTTGTGTTCAGTGAAATAGTTTTACTTGTTATTTTGCTCAAAGGTGAACAATATGGAGATGAATTTGGCAAAGTCAGCATCATAAGAAAAGTTCCTGCTCTCAAAGATGGAGATTTCCTTCTCACAGAGAGGTATATTGTCACATCGAGTTACATTAAACCAAGCCTAAATGTTCGAAGAATAAGTAATTATATTCATTCCATACAGTATAGCTATCCTGCTGTATCTGGCAGGAAAACACCGCACTCCTGACCACTGGTATCCAGCTGACCTGCAGAAACGAGCACAAGTGGACGAGTTTCTCTCCTGGCAGCACACGAACATAAGAGCTCATGGCTCAAAGGTCTTCTGGTTCAGGGTGAGGGTCGCTTTGTTTAAACATTAAACAGATTGCTAGTTGTGTTTGCGTGCACTGACCAAATTGTGATCATGTAACCTCTATCTCTCTTTAATACATGTTTTTACCAGTCAACCATTGATCTCTGATATTTCACAACTCTAGGGAGTCTTGCCTGCGGTTACAGGTACTCCAGTGCCCAAAGAAAAGATGGATTCTGCCTTGGAGGATCTCAACATGTCTCTGAAGATCTTTGAGGACAAATTTCTGCAGAGCAGGCCCTTCATAATTGGCGATAAAATATCTCTGGCTGATCTTGTAGCCATTGTGGAGATGATGCAGGTACATTAACGTAATTTGATTCCCTATGTGCTGGGCCCCTATACACAATAACATACTGACCGGATGTTTTTGTGTTTTGAAGCCGGTTGCTACAGGTATGGATGTGTTTGAAGGCAAGCCTGCTCTGAGCGCCTGGAGAGACCGAGTGAAGAAGGAGGTCGGTGTGGAACTCTTCGATGAAGCCCATAAAGTTATCATGAATGTGGAATCATTGCCGCAAACCTTCGAAAATAAAGGTTTACCAGAGTTTCTCAAGTTAAGGATACAGAAAATGTTTAACTGAGTCTGTTTGCACGGTCAACGTTCAAGTTTTGTGTTTAAACTTTCATCTTTCATTATGTTACTGTGTAGTAGTATGGTGTACTGGATCAAAATCTCTACTCAAAATAAAACATTTATGCCTGGTTTATGCAATTGGCAGTGATTTCTTGCATCTGTTTGTGTGTCCCCTAGAGTCAATCCCATGATCAATCCCATGACCCGTTTAGGGAAAGATAGCTCACACTACAGCCATATTTTTAACGCCTCCAGGGCAGTTATGTCAAGCATGCAACTGTTCAGTTGAAGGGGGAAATGACAAAATGTCAAGAACTGCTGGTCATGTTCTCATTTAAAAATATATATTTCAAATAAATAGAAAGACTGTTCAATAAATGTCAGTTTCTATCCTCAAAATGTTAGAAAATTTACATTTAGGCATGTGAACAGCACGGCAGTTATAGTATGTGTATTTATTTATTCATTTTCTTGTCAGCTTAGTACCTTTATTAATCTGGGGTCGCCACAGCGGAATGAACCGCCAACTTATCCAGCATATTTTTTTACGCAGCGGATGCCCTTCCAGCTGCAACCCATCTCTGGGAAACATCCATACACACACATTCACACTTATACACTATGGACAATTTAGCCTACCCAATTCACCTATACCACATGTCTTTGGACTTGTGGGTGAAACCGGAGAAAACCCACACAACCACAGGGAGAACATGCAAACTCCACACAGAAATGCCAACTGACCCAGCCGGGGCTCGAACCAGCGACCTTCTTGCTGTGAGGCAAACGTGCTACTCACTACGCCACCGTGGCGCCCTAGTATGTGTAAAATATGTTTAATACAGAAGAAGTTTTAAAAGTAAAATGTCTGACTATATGAGTAAAAGATGACAAAGTCATTCACTTTAACAATGGTTTATATGCAAAAACTTATTGTCAGATAGAACAAAAATCATTCAATGACCTAAAAAAAGGATTATTTTAAGGTTTATTTATGTAAAGGGTTTGAATATTATCTTATTTTTTACTCTCTCTCAGTTTTGAACCAGTGTGAGTTTTACTTTCCGCAATACAGGGTTGCAGCTGGAAAGGTGTCTGCTGCGTAAAACATGCTGGAATAGTTAGCAATTCATTCCGCTGTAGCAACCTCTGAAATTGAGACTAAGCTGAAGGAAAATTAGGTTATTTGAACACAAATGAAGATAATCTGAAGAATGCTGGTCGCTGGGACCCATTGGCTTCTAAATAAAGGGAAATAATTACTATGGAAGTCAGTGGGTCCCAGAAAACTTCATTTTTTCAAAATATCTTGGTTTGTTTTGAACCCAAATACTGAAAGAAAGAAACTCAAATACTGTAGGTTTTGACCAAATGAAAGGTGAGTAAATGATGACAGAATTTTCAGTTTTGGGTGAACTATGCTTTTAATGATTAATGTGCAGCACTAAAAATTCTTTTTTTAGACTTCTCCTTTAAACTACTATCAGTTTGTAAGCAAGACGTTCTAATCATTTAAAATATTGTAGTATTTAGTATGATCATCTGTTCATTTAGATATTTTCAAATGTACAGGGCAGAATAAGTATGTTGTTTCAATTTAACATATCCGTTAAAGTGAATGACAATGGAACATATTACATTGACGATTCCATCTATGCATTCAAAATCATTTTTGTCTAGTCTTTGAGTGTCAGGCGATGCTCGGCATTTCAGAAACAGTTTTCATGTGGAATATTTTATTGATATTTTTCACAATTCAGTAAAATATCACAAGACTTGATAATAACACCTATCTCTAGCTTACCAATCAAATTAATGTATTTAATTCATCAAAACACAGACATATTTATTACTCTACACAATATTATAAGAACAATTGTTATATTTTTCTACAGAAGTTTCCAGTTTTTTGAAACAAATCTAATTTGAAAAAAATCAGGTGGCAATTTTGTATGAATTTTGAGAACATAAACATCACTGAGGCGTAGCTGATGAAAACAGTAAAAACATATAGCTATGTATATCAGGATTGCTTTAAACTTCTAGAATGTAAATAAAAGTCACTTTGTTAAATTTACAACATCAAAAGTTTACAGACCAAGATCAAGATCGTATGATACAACTCAAAATAGTAAATACACCTATGAATGTACTCTTTTGAGCTGCATTGTGGGCTTTTTTTACAGTGAAATTACAATATCATGTGCTTTTATGCAAAATGACTTAGTGTTCATTCATTCATTCATTTTCTTTTCGGCTTAGTCCCTTTATTAATCCGGGGTCACCACAGCGTAATGAACCGCCAACTCATCCAGCATTTGTTTTACGCAGAGGATGCCCTTCCAGCCACAACCCATCTCTGGGAAACACATCCATGCATTCTCATTCACACTCATACATTACGGACAATTTAGCTTACCCAATTCACCTGTACCGCATGTCTTTGGACTGTGGGGGAAACCGGAGCACCCGGAGGAAACCCACGCAACCACGGGGAGAACATGCAAACTCCACACAGAAATGCCAACTGGCCCAGCCGGGGATCGAACCAGCGACCTTCTTGCTGTGAGGCGAACGTGCTAACCACTCGGCCACCGTGGCGCCCGACTTAGTGTTGATAGTCTAAATAATTTTTAAATATAAGTTAGGTCCCCTTAAACTTATTTCCCCTGAAACAAAAATGATGTTACTAATTTCTCACCCACATGGTGTTCCAGTCCTCTGAGACCTCCGTTCACCTTTGAAAAACATTAAGATTACACAACTTAAGATATTTTAGGTGAAATCTGAGAGCTTCCTCATCCTCAATATACAGCAGTGGTCACGAGATGTTCAAAGTTTAGAAAAGGAAACCAGAACATTGTCAAAACTGACTTCAGTGGTTCAACTGTAATCATACAAAGCTACAAGAACAATTTAATGTGCCATAAAACAACTTGGTTTGCCAATGTGTTCCATATCAGATCAGGGTGCGCATTTACTATGGGAAATAAGACAGGTGCATGTTGTACTCCTGAATCTAAGGGCAATACATTGTATTGCTTGCAGTAAATGCCCAGCTTGACAACTTGAGGTGGAGGAGAAAACATTGGTGAAAAAAGTTGGTTTTACTATTTTTCGGCACACAGGAGTGTTCTTCTGAGCTTTGTATGAATACAGTTGAACCACTGAAGTTGCATGGAATTTTGAAAATGTTGTTGGTTTTCTGGACCTTGTTTGTCTCTTGACCATTGCTATATATGAAAATGTGTGTTCTGAAGATGAAGGAAGGTCTAAGGGGTTTGGAATGACACAGCGGTAATTAATAACAGAATTTTTATTTTAGTGTGAACTAAGCCTTTAAGTAAACTGCACTACATCACACATCCTGTGTTACAACTGTCTGACTTTTGCTAGCTGGCTCCTTTGCCTTCCTGCAACAGAACAGACTCCAGAGCTTATCTTTCAGATACCTGTTTGAAGCCGTCAGGAGCACTGAAGTCATCCCACAGTAAAAAGTAAAAGCACTGACTAGGGCTTGATATGTCATAAATGCACCCAAAACCTTTATAATGAAATACAATGCCACCATGAATAGAGTGGACAGATAAACTCCCACCAGGGAGATGGTGAGTTTGCACACCAGGAGATACGAGTCTGATCCCTGCACCTGCGTCTGGTTCTTCTGAAGTGCCAATGTATGGGCACAAAGATGGACCACCATTCTGACAGAGGTGGGCAACATGATCATCAGAGGGATCGGGCAGATGAGGAACAGGACAACACCTGCGTATGCATTCACGTCAATCTGTAGAGTGAAAGTTGGCTGTGGGCAGGTTGTGCTATTTGTCTCGCTTATATTTTTATCCGCTATATCTGGAAGTTCGAGGCTGAATGCTGGAAGGAATAGCACGCAGGAGAACAAGCAGCTCACCATCACCGCAGTGTTGATCACTGTTGAGATGTTCTTCTTCAGCGTTCTGAAGATCTCGGAGGAGAAGTTCACAACTTTGATGCAGTAGAAGAGGCTCAGCCAAGCAATGGCCCAGAAGCTGATGAAGCCGCAAGTCATCATTAGATACATTACAAAACGGAGACCAAGAGGATATGGCTTGATGCACCAAATGTGGGCATCCAGAAAGACACTGACCACCATGGCGAGAGTGGAAAGTACCAAGATGATGTTGCTGATGGAGATGACATCTAGGATCAAGCCCACAGTCTGGATGGTTCTGGTTTTCACTTGCTGTTGTAAGCTGAAAATTAGGTTGAATAAGTTTCCAGAAACACCGACAATCCCAACTCCAACAAAAAAAAGAACGTTGCCAACGTCGGTGCTCATCTTTCTCTTTAGAGTCCTGCGCTGATACTGCATGGCATCTGCCAAGATGCATGTTGTCTTATGTAGAAATGGAGAACGATCCTCATATGCAAAGTGACTTTGCGTTAGTTAATGAGAGCAGGCTTTGGGCAATGCTGGAAATACAAATGAGGTCAAATGGGAAACTTCATGTTAATTAGAGGTCAGATTACACAACCCTCTAATTACTTTCTTCAATGATAGTGAACCCATGTCACGTCATTTAGAGACACTGAGACTACAATTTTTTACATGCCTAATGCAACAATCAGTATTGAATATTCATGTATTTAGCCTCAGGAATGTCCCAATTCAAAACCTTGTTTGATTCCTATTTAAGCATGTAATCAGGAAAATTTGAACAATTTTACTATATTCAGATGTACTATAAGGTGTTGGGATTTGTGTTTTCCACTCACGAAATTGCTCCATTGTCATCTGTATGGCTTGATAAGGGAGGAATGCATTTTTGTGAGGCTATGGTGTAACAGCATTATAAAACTTGTAGAACATGTAAACTCTAAAAAAATGGTCTATGTGAGGTCAATTGCCTTCGTTTTTTTCTATGAGAAATTAAATAAGCAGGCTGACATTTAGCTAAAAACAAATACTAAGCATTCGTGCTCTTATGCAGTGGTCTCAAACTCAATTCCTGGAGGGCCACAGCTCTGCAGATTTTAGCTCCAACCACCTCCAATTCACAACAGCTAAAAAGTTTCTAGTTGAACATCTTGATTAGTTGGATCAGGTGTGTTAAATAAGGGTTGGAGCAAAACTGTGCAGATCTGTGGCTCTCCAGGAATCGAGTTAGAGACCCATGCTCTAATGCCATTATAAAACAAACAGTTAATTAATACATTTTTCTTTAACAATTAAATTAAAATTGCAGATTCTTTTCTTTCTGAAGTGACTAACAGCAGTATTGATAGTCTGAAAAATTCAGAAAAAAAAACTATGAAGTGCTAATTCTTATCACATCAAACATCCCCTGTCACAACCGTGTGGCTTTTGCTAGCTGGGTCCTTTGCTTTCCTGCAACAGAAAAGACTCCAGAGCTTCTCTTTCAAATGCCTGTTTGAAGCCGTCAAGAGCACTGAAGTCACTCCGCAGTAAAAGGTAAAAGCACTGACTAGGTACTCATATGTGATAAATGCCCCAATTAGCTTCATAAGGATAAACAAAGACACAAAAAATAGAGTGAGCAGATAAACTCCCACCAGGGAGATGGTGAGTTTGCACACCAGGAGATACGAGTCTGATCCCTGCACCTGTGTCTGGTTCTTCTGGAGTGCCAGTGTGTGGGCACACAGGTGGACCACCATTCTGACAGAGGTGGGCAACATGATCATCAGAGGGATCGGGCAGAGGAGGAACAGGACAGCAGCTGAGTACGCATCTTGGTTCATCTGTATAGTGAAAGAAGGCGTTGGGCAGGTCAGGTTACCATACACGTTGTCATTTTGGTCCGTTGAATCCACAACATCAAGGCTGAACACTGGGATGAAAAACAAGCAAGAGAACAAGCAGCTTAGCAGCACCGCAGTGTTGATCACGGTTGAGATGTTCTTCTTCAGCGTTCGGAAGCTCTCGGAGGAGAAGTTCACAACTTTAATGCAGTAGAAGAGGCTCAGCCAAGCAATGCCCCAGAAGCTGATGAAGCCGCAAGTCAACATTAAATAGATTTCAAGACGGAGACCAACAGGATATGGCTTGATGCACCAAATTTGGGCATTTAGAAAGACGCCAACCACCATGCCGAGAATGGCAACTGCTAAGATGATGTTGCTGATGGAGATGACATCTAGGATCAAGCCCACAGTCTGAATAGTTCTGGTTTTCACTTGCTGTTGTATAGTGAAAATGAGGTTAAATATGTTTCCAGAAACACCAACAAACCCAACTCCAAGGAAAAAAAGAATGTTGCCAACGTCGGTGCTCATCTTTCTCTTTAGAGTCCTGCGCTGATATGACATCTGGCAAGATGCGTGTTCTCTTATGTAGAAACGAGGGAATGAATCTCATATGCAAAGTGACTTTGAATGAGTAAATGAGAGCAGGCTTTGGTCAAAGCTAGAAACACAAATGAGGTAAAATGGGAGAAATACTCCATGTTCATTATAGGTTAGATTACAGGTTGGAATTTGTGAATTGTTTCTTCATTGATGTTAAATGTATGCAACAATCAGTATGGAATGATCATGTTATTAGCATTTGAATTTGCCTATTCAAAACCTTGTTTGTTTGCTATAGGCATACTTGGATATATTTTGGGTAAAGTGCAGTCTGTGCAATTTTACTATTCAAATGTCCTACATGTTCTAATGGCATCAAAAATTAATGCAAAACTGAGAAAAATGATACATCTGCTTTGCACATCTAAAACCGCTCATTACGCAGATTGATTACTACTATATCTACTAAACATCATTGTTCTATATTTCAGAGAGAGTAAATAAGACTGCAAAACTGAACTTTTTTTGATTTGTTTGAAGCAAGTTGTGAATTTGTAAAAGCCATATACAGGCCCACAATCTGACTTTAAAAGCTGCATGGGGCCAGAATAAATCTGGCCATGGCAAAAGTAAGCCACATGAAGGATATCTTAATGAATGTATTGCACTGTTGGGAGAATAAAAGAGTGTTACCAAAAAAGCCTGCAAATAACAAATCAAAGTAAACTGTAAAAACAGAAAATGTATCAACTGTGGTGTTGTCTGAAGTCTGTATCATCTTTTTCTTTTCTTTTTTCAAATATAAAAGATATTGAGCAGAATGTCGTGTTCTTTTAGGACTACACTGAAAAAAAAACTGGGAAGCAGGAGATATTACAATGTTTTAAACTCAGAGGAATTAAGAAAGCAAAATGGTGGAACAAATTTTGAAACATTAATTATTCTGATGGGCGACACGGTGGCACAGGTAGTGCTGTCGCCTCACAGCAAGGTCGCTGGTTCGAGCCTCGGCTGGGTCAGTTGGCATTTCTGTGTGGAGTTTGCATGTTCTCCGGGTGCTCAGGTTTCCCCCACAAAGATATGCGGTATAGGTAAATTGGGTAGGCTAAATTGTCCGTAGTGTATGTGTGTGAATGAGAATGTATGGATGTTTCCCAGAGATGGGTTGCGTCTGGAAGGGCATCTGCTGCGTAAAACAAATGCTGGATTGGATAAGTTGGTGGTTCATTCCACTGTGGCGACCCCGGATTAATAAAGGGATTGAGCCGAAAAGAAAATAAATGAATGAAAGAATAAATATTCTGATCAGTTGTTATTCTCTAGAAGAAAAATGCACTACACAACAAGGTTTTATTTAAAACTGAGAAGAAAAGTTATTAGACCAGAACAACATACCCTAAAAAATCCAGTAAATCCAGAGAAATAAATATTCTCACGTGGTCTCTTCATTCCCCATAGCTGCTTGTAAGCAAGCAAGCAAAAACAACGCCAGAATAATGTTTCAATTAATTTCAATTACTTTTTACATGATCCCAAAATGAAAGTCGACATGAAAACATGGACACACACACATTAGTCTTTCTCCGCCCTAAGAAAGAGTGGCATGGCACTGTAACTGTCCTCCCGCGACCATGTGACCTTCTTCTAGTGCTCGAGCTCTGCACAGCAGCACTCCGCAGTCATCGTTTCTGTCCTTCCCCTCTGTTTACAAAATCACCGCCATGCCTTGCGTTTTGCTGAACCTCTGT
Organism: Danio albolineatus; assembly: GCA_903798035.1. Classification (NCBI taxonomy): domain Eukaryota; kingdom Metazoa; phylum Chordata; class Actinopteri; order Cypriniformes; family Danionidae; genus Danio; species Danio albolineatus. The sequence goes on along the minus strand of CAIGQQ010026963.1, from coordinate 9,436,054 downwards.
GAATACGACACGCAAAAACTCGTCAAAATCAAGAGTGTGAAACTTGGCTCGCTAAAATGGACGTTAAACGCAGTGATCCTGATGTTCATTTGGTAAGTGTTTCTCCGTATGTCGCCCCCGCATCGTCCAACAAGAGCTCATTCATGTACATTCTTTGCCAGTGTGCCTTTTATTTACACATATTATGTTGTGCTTAAAACTGTCGAACTCACAATATTAACGATGGCTTTGTTACAGTAAAAGTGTAATTGTTTTTGTAACATGATAATATAAATTTGCTTAACCACAGTGTTACTACAAAAATATGGTTAAACTTAGTGTAACAAAACCATTGATGAATTGTGGTTACTATGATACCATGCAATTATTATTTGTGGTTACAATAACCATGTTATTATAGTAAAACAATGTTCATTTTCATTGAGGTGACACATGTATACAAACATCATTTTCTCATTTGGTTTCTCAAGCCAGTCTTAAATGTCTTTACTTTCCAGTATCATGATGTTATGGAATAAAGAATACCAGGAGTATGATTTTGTAGTGAGTTCTGTCACCACTAAGGTTAAGGGAGTTGCAAAGATTACTTTACCTGAAGTTGGAGACTTTGTGTGGGACGTGGTGGACTACAGTGGACCATCCCAGGTAAACAGACCTAGGATTTATTATTATTTTTCTTGATCCCTTCCAAAAATGTTAATCTAACAGATGTATGGGTGTGTTCCAGTAATTCTTAAAAAACTAGTAGTATCAAATATTCTTGGGTCATTCTGCCAAATCGACCAAATTTGTGAAATTTCTCTAATTTCAATTTAAAATAATAAAAAATGTTAAACATAAAAAGTCAGTTTCCCAGAGATGGGTTGTGGCTGGAAGGGCATCCGCTGCGTAAAACATATGCTGGATAAGTTGGCGGTTCATTCCGCTGTGGCGACCCCGGATTAATAAAGGGACTAAGCCGAAAAGAAAATGAATGAATGAATGAATAAAAAGTCAGACATAAATACTGATGCATGCAAAGTTCTTTACTTTATTATTATTAATTGTATTATTTTACTCGTAATGTTTGGTACGCATATACAATGTAACAAAAATTTCATGCAGAATTTCCATTTATGCATAAAAAATAACTAAATATTGCTGACATCTTTCTAAATTTTACATACTTTACCTTTACTTTTGCTCCAAATCTCTGATGAAAAATTCTCCCCCACAAAATAGTGGATTATTCAGTAAATATGCATATATGACATTTCAAATTTTGGCTTTCATCACTATATGTTTGTCTTTCTTTAGAATATTTTTGAGCAAAATATAAAATATAAGTTGCGACTATCTGGATGAGTTGACATGGAATGACACTTTAATTAAATTTTTCTAATTCTAATTCTAATTTTATTATTCTTTTATTTTATTTTGGCAGGGAAAAAACTCATTTTTCGTTGCAACAAATGCAATTGTCACCAAAAACCAAAAACAAGGTAACTGCGCAGAGGTAAGTGCAGTTTGTTTCACTTCAGTTTGAGTTTACTATGTTTGTTTACATCATGGTACTTTCTAGCCACTGTCCTTTTAAGGCAAAATTAAGCAGTTCTGTGTTCACCCTTCAGATCCTTCCAAACGGGAAGCAGTGTCGAACAGATAAAGACTGCGAGAAAGGGTTTTCTGACCAACATAGCCATGGTAAGGTTACAATATATAAAGAAGCACTGAGTGTCCTTTAAGGAGCGTTAGATTACACATTTTGAAAAAGAACCATGTTTTTTTTGTAGAAAAGTCTAAATATGTTATAATAATCTTTTTATTTTTTATATATTGACTGCCATTTGCATATAGAAATTTTAACTACAATTGAACTATAGTTAGTGTAGAAAAACTTTGGTGAATTTGTGGTAACAACATTTAATCAATACAACTTATCTATGTCAGGTCCTTTTTTCTAAGGGACAGTTTAATAATTTGATAAGAAATGAAATTCAATCGAATATTGAGTGGTTTATTTATAAACTAATTTCGAGAGGATCACGTGCTTACGATTGCTTGCAGCCGGTCCCGCATTATTCTATTTATGATTCACCAATAGACGATTCCTAAGCCACTATAAATACCCTACGTTCCATATAACAGGCATCTTCGTTTTGAAGAATCCCCCCTTCCACCCCTACTCCTCCTCCTTTCCTAAATGGGTGGCATGGTGGCTCAGTGGTTAGCACTGTTGCCTCACAGCAAGAACTGGTCACTGGTTCTAGTCTGTACCAAGCCAGCTGACATTTCTGTGCGGAGTTTACATGTTCTCCCCGTGCTCATGTGGGTTTCCCCCGGGTTCCCCGGTTTCCTCCCACCGTCCAAAAATATGCAACTTGAGTTAATTAACTAATCCAAATTGGCACCACAGACATGCTCCTAGTAAGTAGTTATGTCTTCAGAGCATTCACTGTCTTTTCATTAGCTACTACAGCAGGGGAGTTCTCAAGATCTACCTAAGCTCAAACTCCCCTCTCGCCTTGCAAACTGGAGGGAGCCCCGGGCTCGAAGATCTTATAAGCTCAGGGCTCTCTGTCCCGGGATAGCATGTTAAACAAGCTTTATAATCAATCATCAGCTAAGTGAACTCTTGAAAAGACATAAGTATGTGCGCTCTGATGTTTATCTTAGTGTTTTCTTTTAAGGTGTTCAGACAGGTGCCTGCGTAAAGTTGGAGCTGCTAAAGAAAACATGTGAAGTTACAGCTTGGTGCCCCATTGAGAACAAGAAGAATCCCAGGTGCTGTAATAGATAAGCTCACTCATCCTTTGTGAAACGCAAATTTAAGATATTGTGACTAGTTTTTGTCCTTATAATGAAAGTCAGTGACAACATTGGTCCCAACAGACATTGATTGTATGAGAGATGTGTTATATTAAATTATGTGGCATTTTACACACAAAAGTGTCTATTTTCAGTTGCCTAATATTCAATATATAAAAATATTATGCAGTTAATTATATATAATATCTAAAGATAAGGTATTCATTTTGAAAAAAGTAAGATTGTTTGTGCCAACAAATTATGGATACACTGATATGGAAATTTGGAGAAAAGCTCTTTGTCAGCAGAGACCAGATCATCATCAGCTTTGCCCCAAAATAAGTAAAACTGTTGACACTTCAAGTTCAGATCTGCCAGTGCTGCCAGAGAACTTGAGGAAACATTTGAGGAAGTTTCCTTTTATGTGGCACTTTCATATAAACTGAGATTCTATATACGGATGTTTTCTAATGTCACACTTTCATTTCTCTCTCCCTAGACCTGCCCTTTTGGCTGCTGCAGAAAATTTCACTGTGATGATCAAGAATAACATCAGATTTCCAGCATTTAATTACATAAGGTATTTACACAGAAAGTGCTATTTTAATTACTCTACAAATGTTTGTGCACTTGTAAACACTTGTGAATTCACTTTTGCACACTAAGTGAAGTTTATTTATAAACTAATTTCGAGAGGATCACGTGCAGATAATTGCTTGCAACTGGTCCCACATTATTCAATTTATGATTCACCAATTAGATGATTCCTAAGCCACTATATATACATTAAGTTCCATATCACAGCCATCTCCGTTTTGAAGAATCCCCCCTTCCACCCCTACTCCTTCTCCTTTCCTAGATGGGTGGCACGGTGGCCCAGTGGTTAGCACTGTTGCCTCACAGCAAGAAACGTCACTGGTTCTAGTCCTTACCAAGCCAGCTGACATTTCTGTGTGCAGTTTACACGTTCTCCCCGTGCTCACGTCGGTTTCCTCCCACCGTCCATAAACATGCAACTTAAGTTAATTGACTAATCCAAATCGGCACCATAGACATGCTCCTAGTAAGTAGTTATCTTTTCATAGCAATCACTATTCGTTCATTAGGTACTCGCAGGGGAATTTTCGAGATTTACCTGAGCTCAAACTCTCTTCTCGCCTTGCAAACGGGAGGGAGCCCCGGGCTCGAGGATCTTATGAGCTCAGGGCTTTCTCCCGGGACAGCATGCCAAACAAGCTTTATAATCAATCATCAGCTAAGTGTGAACTCTTGAATAAGAAACATAAGCAGTATTTGAGTTTACTAGCCTGAAGGAAGCCCAGGGTAACATCCATAATTCAAAAACTGATAATATAATAATCTTTTCATTTTAATCTCCACTACCACACCACACGAATACCTGTTGATATCTTCAAAGCATTGAAAAATTGTGAGTGTCTGACACACAGTTAAGTGGGCTTGACAAACCACCTGTAGGAAACACACATTCTCTTATAAACACACAATGTTACAAAGGCTCAAATCAAGATGACAAAGAATAGAATAAATATCACCCTTTAAAAAAGGACATTATAATGCATAACTGCAGATGAACTAATTATATACTTGACAGCTGTACTGTTCACCTACTCACATCTAAACTTTTCATGATTTTGATTGTATTATAATAATTCTTATCATAAAAAGCACTAAATAAACTTGAATTGAAACTTGAATATTTTTTGTTTTAGGAGAAACATCTTGTCTGAAATGAAAGACACTGACCTTAAAGGCTGCATCTATCACCGCTACAAACATCCATACTGCCCCATATTCAGACTGGGTGACATTGTGGCTGAAGCCAAGGAGAAGTTTTCAGAGATGGCAGTGGAGGTAAGAAGAAAACTAGAATACAAACTACCATTCAAAATTAAAAGGTGCTATTGATGTCATTCACTGCAAGTAATAATGTAATTATTCTTAAATGTTATTATTGTTACACCCTAATGTAAATATATTTTAAAATGAAGTAATGTAACAAATATGATGGCAAAACTGAATATATGCATTGTCGAATAATATTACCGCCACAAGCAATGTGACTGAATCTACACTCACTGGCCACTTTACTAGGTGCGTCTTACTTGTACCGAATTGGAGATTTGACACGATAGCATCACGCAGTTGCTGCAGATTCGTCAGCTGCACATGCATGATGCAAATCTCCCTTTCCACCACATCCCAAAGGCCATTTGAGTACAGTGAACTCATTGTCATGTTCAAGAAATGTCTGAGATGATTCACGCTTTATGACATGGCGCGTTATCCTGCTGGAAGTAGCCATCAGAAGATGGGTACTCTGTGGTCATAAAATGATGGACATGGTCAGCACCTATACTCAATTGCTACTAATGGGCCTAAAGTGTGCCAAGAAAATATTCCCCACACCATTACACACCACCAGCCTGAACCGTTGATACAAGGAAGGATGGATCCATGCCTTCATGTTGTTGACGCCAAACTCTGACCCTACCATCCAAATGTCGCAGCAGAAACTTATCAGACCAGGCAACGTTTTTCCAATCTTCTGTTGTTCAACTTTGGTCATCTCGTGTGAATTGTAGCCTCAGTTTCCTGTTCTTAGCTGACTAGAGTAGCACCCAGTGTGGTCTTCTGCTGCTGTTGTCCATACACCTCAAGGTTCGATGTGTTGTGTGTTCAGAGATGCTCTTCTGCATTTCTCGGTTGTAACGAGTGGTTATTTGACTTACTGTTGCCTTTCTATAAGCTTAGACCAGTCTGGCCTTCCTCCTCTGACCTCTGGCATCAACAAGGCATTTGCGCCCACAGAACTGGCACTCATTGGATATTTTCTTTTTTTTCAGACCATTCCCTGTAAACCCTAGAGATGGTTGTGCGTGAAATACCCAGTAGATCAGCAGTTTCTGAAATACTCAGACCAGCCTGTCTGGCACCAACAACAGTTTCTTCCTTATTCTGATGCTCAGTTTGAACTGCAGAAGATCGTCTTGACCATGTCTAAATGCCCTGAGTTTCTGCCATGTGATTGGCTGATTAGAAATTTATTTCTTTTAAAATATTTATATATTTTTAAATATAAAAAGTACTGAGTTCAATATTATTAGCCCTCTTAAGAAATATTTTTTTCTGATTATATTTTAACCACTGTTGTCCATCAACTTGCCTAATTAATCTAGTTAATCTAATTAACCTAGTTAGGCCTTTAAGTCAGTGTTTCTCAACTCGCGGTCGCGGGAACATTTTTAGTGGGTTGCGGAGTGCGTGGTCAAAAAAAAAAAAAAAATATATATATATATATATATTTTGCTTATACTGGACTTTTATTTTGAAATCCGCGTGCGACAACAGTTCAGTTTAGTTCGGTAACTGAACATTTCTCTACCCTAACCGCTGTTTACAGTATTTAGCGTTTTTACTTTGTAATATTTCTATAATTTGATACATTTTGTTAAATGACAGCAATAAAATATTGTTTATTTGTAAGTCTTTGTGATTTTCTTATGATTTATCTGTCACTACTTGTGCATGTTAACAAACAAATTAATTATAATTTCTAAAATTATAGTTCCTAAAAAATTGGGTCGCTTCTGATGACCATGTAAAAATGTGGGTCCCATGGCCAAACCAGTTGAGAACCACTGCTTTAAGTTGCACTTTAAGGTGAAAATATTTTGTACTCATCATGACAAAAACAATAAAAATTTGTTTTATATTAGTTTTATAGTTTTATTAGTTTTATAGTAATAGAAATTTCACATGGCGACTAATAACACACACTCACACACACTTTGAATTAAACAACACAATAAAACTAGAAATGCTATAGATAAAAATACAAAAAATAACAGATTTTTTTAGTTGATTTGTTAATTTAGTTCTTGTAATACTTTAAGTTTAACTAAACGAAAATAAAAAAATCATGTAGTCTTCTCTATTGTTTAATCATAACTAACAGTATCATCATTACAGGGTGGTGTGATTGGGATCCAGATCAACTGGGACTGTGACCTGAACCGCTTCTTTCACAGCTGTGTACCCAAATACTCCTTCCGTCGCCTGGATGAGAAAGAAAGCAACCGAACCCTGTACCCTGGACTCAACTTCAGGTGCGAACAGCTCAAATCCTCTTGAAAAACATGTCATCTCTTAAACGCTCCTTTCTCAGAGATGTTATTTAATAGGTTTGCGAGATACTCAACGGTGAATGGTGTGGAACAGCGCACTCTCTTCAAAATGTACGGCATTAGGTTTGATGTGATGGTGTTTGGGAAGGTAAGACTATATGATTCCATACTGTTATATTACTTTGCATGTTAGGTTTAGCATAAAGAGTCACAAAATGAGCTGTCTATGTTCTTCACAGGCTGGAAAGTTCAGCATCATTCAGCTAATCATCTACATTGGATCTACGCTCTCGTATTATGCCATTGTGAGTGAACACACAGACAGTGTTTTGAAAAACAACAGACGTGTGAAATGATATTTACCATTGAATTTTCTTTAGACAACTATATTTTTGGACTGGCTTATTGGAACCGGCTGTTACTCCAAAGAGGCAAAACAGAACTACACCGAGAGGAAATTTGAGGCCGTTGAAGACCGAGAAGAGGTGCACACATTCACTTTAGTACATATTATAATTCACAGATTCTGTCATCATTTACTCATCATCAGCTTGTCAAGTTTCTTTCATCAAGAAGTTATTTCATTTATTTTTAAGGGTCTTTAATCAAACAGTGTAGGGCAGTGTTTCTCAACTGGTGGGTCGCAACCCAAAAGTGGGTCGCGGGAACATTTTTAGTGGGTCGCGGAATGCGTGGTCAAAAAAAAAAATTATAATTTTTTGCTTATACCGGAATTTTATTTTGAAATGCGCGCGCGCGACAACAGTTCAGTTTAGATCGGTAACTGAACATTTCTCTACCCTAACCGCTGTTTACAGTATTTATCGTTTTTACTTTGTAATATTTCTATAATTTGATAAATTTTGTTAAATGCAACAATAAAATATTGGGTCGCGGCTTGATGACCATGTAAAAATGTGGGTCCCGTAGCCAAACCAGTTGAGAACCACTGGTGTAGGGTATTGACAGAAAATGATGGGAGAGAGGTAGGAATCGAACTCAGATCTTGTGACACACTCAACCACTAGGCTATTGAGACCGAATTCAAGAAGTTATTTTGAAGAATGTTTGAAATCAGTATCAATTGATATCCATATATTTTTATTCTTCCGATGAGAAACGAGTAATGGAACTGCCAAATTTCTAATAAAAATGTGTATTAAGGTTAAATGTAAAATGTTTAATGCAAATAATGAAAGATGGAAACGCATTTGCTGAATAAACTCTGACTTAGTGAAAGTTACATTTATTTCTAAACTAATTATGATTGACACGGCTGGCCTAGAGTCAAGCTAATGCACGATCCACCAATCAGGCGATTCCCAGCTTAGTATAAATAACCAAAGCATCTTACCTTAGTCATCTTCGTCTTGAAGAATCCCCCTTCCACCCCCTCTCCTCCCCTTTCCTCTGTAGGGCAGCACGGTGGCCTAGTGGCTTGCACTGTTGCTTTACAGCAAGAATGCCTCTGGTTCGGGCCTCTACCCAGCCAGTTGACATTTCAGTGCGGAGTTCATGTTCTCCCTGTGCTCGCGTGGGTTTTCCCCGGGTCCTCCGGTTTTCTTCCCACAGTCCAAAACATGAGACATAAGTAAATTGACATAAACAAATTAGCACCATACCCAAATTCCACCAGCAGCATACCCTTATAGCAGTATATAAGCAGCAGGAGGGCGGGGGGTTCTCGAGATCTACCTGAGCTCAAACTCCCCTCTCGCCCTGCAAATGGGAGGGAGCCCCGGGCTCGAGGATCTTATGAGCTCAGGGCTCTCTCCCGGGACAGCATGCCAAACTAGCTTTGTTATCAATCATCAGCTAAGTGTGAACTCTTGAAATGCATGTAAAAAATTTTGCTTGCCTTGTTTACTTTTGGTTACTAGGTTACCAATACTGTAGTCAGCCACTCTAAATCACATCTAATTCACATTTGGGTCTTAACTTTTTTTTGGGAACGTTTGAAGAATTTGTTTCACATTAGGATGAAAATCTGGAAAGTTACTTATAAAGGCTTAAGTTGAGCTTGAGTGAGTGAGTAAATGGTGAGTATTATTTTCATTTCAGAGCAAGGTGACCCTTAAAATACAATTAGTGCTTTAAGCAGACACATTTAAAGCTTTAAATGGGATTCTATCTAAGCAGCAGTTTTGTGTTTGTTGCAGTGCTTTCTTTGTGTGTCATTTGTGGACGAAGACAATTTAAGAGTGGTGAAAAAATCCAGAAAGAAAAGACTACAGGAGACTAAACCACTTTCCTTACACCAGCGCAAAGTAAGATCCTTGTGTTATTATACACAAACAAAACACACATTATACACAAACAAAATAATTGTATAAATTTTATGTAACGTCAAAGTTGTATCTTGTTTATTAGTATGAAGGTAAATCAGTAGCAAAACTCAAGAGTTTGCAAATCTGTGACCAATGAACGCCAGTCAGTGTGACAAGGCAAAATATTTTAATGAATACGCATCAGTTAAACATTAAGTAACATACATTTTACGTGATTTTATAGTCAACAGAGATTTACCTTCATATATTAGTGACACCTTTGGTTGTCAAGTGAACTGCAGTCAGCAATTTATTGTTTTCGCACTCGTGTAGATGTAGTGTAATATTTTAAATTGTTTGATCAGAAATTAAAAAAGATGTTACAGCAAATGTCCGATAAAGAATATCCAGATGCATCCACATATCTGAAGGTGCATTTTAGATGAATATGCAAATATGTCCTCCGCACTTTCCTCTCAATAACAACATAGACACATGACAAAATGACAGTGGTCAAAAAACAGCAGTTAAGAAAAAATCAGATCACACTGATATGGCTGTGTTTGCACAAGCTAGGAAGCCAAGGAAGTACTTCATTATGAGCTGTTCATAAAAAATGTGATGAATACATTGGAAAATATAAATATGGCACCATTTATCTGTAAAAAAGCATTTTGGTAAGTTTTGAGTTGAACTGAAATAAAAGATTAGTTCATCCTAAAAGAAGATTCAGTCATCATTTATTCATCTCCATGTCAGAACACAGTGAATTCATTGCCAGTACAGAGTGACTCACTTTAACAATAATAAAACACCCAGAAGAAACTGCAAACTCTGCACGTGACTGATAATTTCCCAAGTGGTGTGATTGTTAAAATAAAAAAATTAATAAAAAAAACATATTTTTTAAATCATAAACTGTACTATACCACCAATATAGCCTGCCACTTAATAATGTACACTGTTCTGTGACCATTTTTTATTTAAATTATTAAAATGATAAGTCAGCAGAATTTCCTTTTTTTGGCTGCCATGCTTGAGTGCTTTCTCAGCATATTACAATAACAACGCCAGCATGTCTCAAGGACAAAAATTCATCAAACCAATAAAATAGTTTAGAAGAAGAGTAGTTTAGAAAAAAATCATCATTAAATTATTAACAGATGCTATTTAAGGATCACAGTGGAGCTCTAAAATGCTTATTTACTGTCATTATGATTTTAAATACTTCAAATTCTTCACCCCTAGATCCTTACCCATTAGTTAGAAAGGTTTTAAATTATTTAAATGACAGTACAAAAATTGTACTTTTTACTAGCACAAGACTGAATAAGAATGTTTTTGTTCAAATTGGCGCATGAATCAGTTACACCGAATATAGTTTGACTTTTTACCAATGTTATTTCAAATAAGAAAATCACTTTTTCTGTGGTCAAACTGGTTAATGACATCAAAATGGGTACATTTGGTCAAACTATTGATTTAATTTTTAATTAACAAAATAGGATGCATGTTGCTGTGTTAAGCATTTGTTATGATCTCTATTCTTATTTAATTTTTGTCTTATCCCCCCGGAATTTTAGTTCCAGTGACCATCAATAACTCACCTCTGTTCTCAGAACGAGCTGGCCAGCATGAAGACTCTGTTGAGTGTCCTGCAGTGTAGCCAAAGCAGAAGTGAGCATGTACAGAACGGCCAGAGCAGTGGTCTCAAAGTAGATGAAAACCTTCCCAGCAGGCACAGCGGCAGACAAAACCCAGACACGCCATTACTGGACACATCGCAATCTTCATCTCCGGCCTGGTGTCAATGTGGCTCCTGCCGTCCTGCTGAGACCTTACAGGAGCAACTGTGCTGCCGTTTAAAGAAAGGCCGCTGTATTACCTCTTCTCCGCTCTTTTTGTCACTAATTGTTAGTCGATCCGTCCTGGAGAACACTTTGTTCTTTGTGGACCCCCTGGCGGAGCTGCACGAGGAGGCTCAGCTGCGTCATGGGGCCTATGCTCAGTTCATCAGATGGCGGTTTGGCGACAGCACACCCAGAGATGCTCTTCCAGTAATACCCAGCTGCTGTATATGGAGGATCAGAGCAGAATATCCAAGCCCTGATGGCACGTACAGTGGCCTTAAACTGTTTCAGGCCATAACGTCTAAGACAGACCTCAAAAGATAACAAGCTTTGTTCATTTATTGATGAGACATTTAACCTGGATGACAATGCCTTATGACAGGGATGTCCAAGCTCAGTCCTGGAGGGGCAGTGTCCTGCAAAGTTTACTACCAACCCCAATCAGACACACCTGGGCTAGCTAATCAAGCTCTCACTAAGCTTTCTAGAAACATCTTAGCAGGTGTGTTGAGGCAAGTTGGAGCTAAAATCTGCAGGATACCGGCCCTCTAGGACCTAGTTTAGACAATCCTGCCTCATGATTATGCATAAAGGGAATGATACTAGCTACAGTCTTTGATACGCAATGTGAAGGGATATGTATAGCCTTAACCTGCAAAACAACCAAATGACGTATCATGCCATTGTTTTACTAACACAGATGTCTTTGAAAAAACTAAGCAAGAGCTCAAGCATGTACAACCAAACTGATTTGCCAATGATTATAAGTGTTATTAGACACCGGTGCACTCATAAACTGAAATAACATGCTATATGTTAATCAGGATGCATTAAATAAATACGTTTTTTGTTCCGCTTAACATTTTACAAGGAAACTGACTGATAATACCCAGCTGATAATGTTACAGAAGATTTTGATTTCAAATAATTGCTGTTCTTCGGAATTTTCTACTTATTAAAGAATCTTGGAAAACAAATGTTGGAATCCATCTCTTTTAACATGGACATTAATAACAGTTTGGTTATATGGATCAAATCAGAATACCAGAATTATTTTTAAAGGATCATGCGGTAACACTTTACAATATGAGACATGTTTAATGTCAGTTTGTGTATTTAAAAAAAAATTGAACAAACAATGAACAATACATTTATTAAAGATTGTTTTCATATTTGTTAATGTTAGTTAAAGAAAATACAGTTGTTCATTTATTAGTTCATAGTGCATTAACTAATGTTAACAAGCACAGCGTTTGATTTCATTAATACATTAGTCAATGTTTAACACTTTAAAGGGGTGGTCCTGATTGTATTTTTAAAGCTTGATTGAGTTTATGGGGTGCAAAGTGTTCTAATGCTTTAATTGTGAAAAACCACGTTATTATTTTTCATACATTGTACTTTCATTATATACAGCTACACAGCTAACATAAAAACATATTTTCATATTTTCTAGTCCCTCTGAAAGGCCCAAAAAGTCTTAAGAGGCTCTGATTGGTCAGCTAACATAATGTGCTGAGATTCATGGATCGGTTCCATGTCACCAGGAAGCGTCCTGCTATAACATTACAACACATCTGGCCACGCCCCTTCGCTGCTCAGGGTATAACCTGGATGTATTTTTTTGTAGTCCCCAAACTTCATTCGCTGTAAGATTTGCTAAGCTAACTCTGCAATGTCTCCCTATGCATTGAACTTTGAGCGTCTTACACTCAGAGATGTTGTTTATGTTCACACAGCTACATTACACATCAACTAAAGTTTAAAATATGATATCATTGTGGACCACCCCTTTAATAAATGTGGTATAAGCGTTCATTGTTTGTTCGAGTTAGTAAACACATTAACTACGTGTTCCATATTGTAAAGTGTTACCGATCATGTGATACTGAAACCAGGAGAAATTATGCTGAAAACTCAGCTTTGCAACCACATAATTTAATTCCATTTTAAAATCTATTATAATAGAAAACAGTTCTAACTGGATAGTGAAGATTAGCAAGGCAAACTTTCATGGTGGTTGGAGAAAGCCAGAAAATGTTGTCATCTTCAAGTCATCTTTATTTCTATAGAAATGTATACAGTACATGTTATGTGAAAGTAGATTTACTGAGACAAACAGACAATACAGAAAAATTAAGCAGTTTGAAATGTTCAATTCAGTTTATGTTGCAGGATGAGTTTAACCCAAACCCCGAGAGATTCTCCTATAGATAGATAGATAGATAGATAGATAGATAGATAGATAGATAGATAG
>CAIGQQ010026963.1:9403032-9422738 GCA_903798035.1 Danio albolineatus | reverse complement strand
AGATAGATAGATAGATAGATAGATAGATAGATAGATAGATAGATAGAAAGATAGATTTGTCAGTGTGATTCATGTTAACTGTCAATTGTTTTTTGTTTTGGTCTGTTAGACCCATGTGACGTAAACTGATGGATGGATGGTTGGATGGATGGATGGATGGATGGATGGATGGTAGATAGACAGACAGACAGATAGATAGCATATTACTAACATTTTATTTGTTATATTAAGCATTGCTGCTTGTTTTCAACTTGACTTAGCATGATGCTAACATATTTCTGGTTAGCATGCTTTAATTCCATTAAAATATTTAACTATGATTATTATTATAGTAAAGTGTAACCATTGTTTCAGCCATATTGATGACAATTTGTATAATCACTGTTTTACTACGAAACACATTTGTGCAAGATTTTAGCTTGTTGTTAACATTATAAACATGTTGTTAGCATTGTTTAGCCCAATGCCAGCTAGCAGGATTCAGCACATTGTCATTATTAAGCACATTTCTCGTTATTGCTGCATTTTTGTTCAAAAAGTGCTGTTTTGGTGAGCAAACATTGAATCATTTTACAAACCCCAAACATTTGAACGGTAGTGTATGAAAATGAAAATCGATCTTGATGGTTTTAAGTGTTCACTCCACTCCATCAAGGAGTCCCATATGAGCTCTGGTCTGTGAAGCTCTATGACAATAAAAACATTATATATGTTATACAATATATACCATTATATATTATATTAAAGAACAGTATATACCATTATATATTATATTAAAGAACAGTTTATAACATTATATATTATTTATATACATATAATGATAAGTGTTAAATATATAATTAGCATAACAATCAAAACTGCTAACAGTCTTCTACTCACAAATGTCTCACTTTCATCCTTTGGTTTGAGATGCTTAAATTTGTGTTTGGAGTAGTATTCGCTATCACTCAAACAATTAAGCATGAACCAGTCACAAATGACCTTCATCTGGGGAAACAGCAAGAAAACAGCTGACTCAGAGCTATTTATTTGTGGTTTTATTAAACTACCTAACCAGTGCTTACCAGGTTAAGAAGGGCAAGAGCAGCCCCAACGTTCACAATAGTGGGCACAATATTAAATTTACCTGCCTATAGAGACAAAATAATTCAATGAGTGAAGGATGACAAAAAAAAGAGATGTTGATTATATGAAGTCAAATGAATAGAAAGCACTAACCGTCCCAAATACTATGACATCAAAGCGGATTCCAAAGGCCTTTATCAGTGTCCGCGTTTCAATGTTTTCATTGTTCATGTAATATTTTGCATATCTGTGGGGAGGAATAGTGATACGTTTAGAAATGAAGATAGCTTTAGATGCAACATATGTAACAATGATCATTTAAAAAAATTATAAAATTAACTTTTTTTACCGGAAATTGTAACCAGGGGCAACATTATTTTCAGGATTTTTGTTGTCTAGTCTCCTGAATGAATACTTGGGAGCACAGAAGCGTTCATTGAAGTCCAAGTCACAGCTCCAGTCAATGAAAATACCAATAATGCCACCCTTTAAATATATAAAAATAAAAAAACTCATTGAGTATAACTCAAATAAATACACAAGTTAAACAATGAACTAAATAAAGTTCACAGTTTTGTGGTCAGCCAAATTTTATATATTTTTTTTGGATCAAACACAATTATATTTTGAATATTATTACTATTTAAAGCTGGTGGGTATACATTTTTTTAATATATATTAAAAATAATATATATTTTTGCTTTTCAAAGTCTTCAGTGTCAAATGATTATTCAGAAATCGTTTAATTTGCTGATAAATCATAAATCATCATGGGAGCACTTCATAATTCACAGTCTTGTGCTGCATTTTTCATACTACAGTATGTATGTATTACAGCAGTGGTTCTCAAACTGTGGTACGCGTACCACTAGTGGTACACAAGCTTCCTTCTAGTAGTACGTGGAAGAATCTCTGAATAATTAAAGTTAAAAAACGAACACACTTTTAACGATAACACCGTTGTGATCAGTAAATTGATTTTAATAGGCTAAACCTTTTATTTAAGTGGCTGACAATAATAAATATTCTTAATTTGAAGAAAAATCTGCCTTGTTTTTCAACTGTGCAGTTCTGTAGCTGCCTAATTAGGCCTACTACGCTACTGTACTTCAATACCAGTTACTATGGTGGTACTGTACTTAGAGAGACAAATTTTTTCTGAGGTGGTACTTGGTGAAAAAGGCTTGAGAACCACTGCATTACAGTAATGCCAACACCTGAAGTTAAGCCTAAACATGTATGTGAGTAACATGTAATAAAAACAGCAGATTATATAAGTTGAGTGCACATACTATATAATCAAAAGTGCAAACAATATTATTAAGTAGCAGTTATCTTCAGGATTCTTTTTTTAAAGCACAAAAGAAAGGCATTTACATTATAAACGAGACGTATTTGAAATATGTACTTGTTACATATCTTTATATAACGCATCCTTAATGAATAAAAGAATTAATTAGTGATGGTAAGGCATATAAATAACAGTAGTGGAGCAGACATGTAGCATTATTGAAGATACAAACTTTAAGAGCCATGATACTGAAGTCTTCTCCTGCCTTGGTCACAATGTCTCCCAGACGGAAAACAGGGCAGTGCGGGTCTGTTTTATGATTGAACGTGCAGTTCCTCAAGTACGTGGAGTTGATGTGACGCAAAATATTTCGCCTAGAAATGACACAAAACAAGACTTTGAAAGGATCAAATTTGTGTACAAACTGTTGCTCTCTCTAGTGATTATTTGAAGGTCGGGACAAATCAATCTGTCGGTTCATTAAATATTCCCATGAGTTGCGCTGTCCACAGTGAATTCCAACAGCAGTTAAAAGGCAAATGAAAGTTTCTGTTGAGCTTACGAACACTAGAGCCAGTAAGAGGCATTTAGATTAGAATAACTATGTGTTTCTTCAGGCGATTGTAAAAAATTATATTTTGCACAACTGCAAAAGGCATTTTTAAACCATTAGATCAGATCTGGCATATGTAAAAGTTGCATGATCATTTCCGATGACGAGCAGAATCCACAATTTCTCAGTAAACTCAAGGCCTATAATGGATGCTCCGAAGTATATGGGGCTTGTCTTGCAATTGTCTGATCTGATGTGAATACATCTACTATTAAAACCAAAATAAACTTGTACATTATCTATCCATGCCTTTCACTTGAAGGGCTCATCCCTATGCCCTAATCACGCTGAAAGATTTACCCTCTTACAGCTTCAAAAGGATCGGGGATGTCAAACTCCTGCAGACTTTAGTTACAATCCTTCTTCAACACAGTTAAGCCTGAAGGACTCGATTAGTTTGATCAGGTGTGTAACACACTCTGCAGAGCTGGGGCCCTCCCGGTCATATGGATGAGCCTTTCCAAATGGATAGCTGTGTGCGACACCAAATAGTTTCCTTGCACAAAGGATTATGGGGAATCATGGGAGAATCGAGTGCCCATCAGTTGTAGCCTTCCAAATGCTTCATTCCAAAGGGCACTTCGAAGTGACCAGTTTTGAGCAATTTGGTTTGGGATGACACTTCAATAAGGCAGCCATGATTGTTTTCACTCTGAAGTGTCCTTTGGAGTGCATTATATCTAGCTTGGAACACTGTGATTATATTTATTTATATGTATTTATAGTTCCATAACAATTGCGACGTTCTTATTTAGATACAATTGAACAAATATCATAGAAAATGCCTCGTTATAAACTGGTTGTAGAAATGAAGCTGGAATCATGGAATCAAAATAATGATTCATTTAGGCAGTTCAGAGACTATTGCCTTTTTGATCCTTTAACCTTCCCAGACATTTTCAGAACAGCTGCATTACAATAGCATTAAGAGTAATATAAAAAAATCAAGTCTTCAGGGGGTTGTTCACTCAAAAATTAAAACTGATTGGCCATGATTTACTTACTTGTTCCAAACTTGTTTTAGAACTTGACCAGCTAATAAATAGAACCATTGATTGCAAAGGTATTTTATTTTCTTCCTACTATGGATGTCAGTGAAATTCAGTGAAAGAAAGAAAGTCATAATGTTAAAAAACTACTGGAGTGTAAATAAATTGTCATTTTTGTGTGAACTATGCCATTTAGAAAAATCCTTACAACTGGTGTTTTGTAAAAAATTAAACTACAAATTAGCGTACTTGGGGCGCCACGGTGGCCTAGTGGTTAGCACGTTCGCCTCACAGCAAGAAGGTCGCTGGTTCGATCCCCGGCTGGGCCAGTTGGCATTTCTATGTGGAGTTTGCATGTTCTCCCCGTGGTCGCGTGGGTTTCCTCCGGGTGCTCCGGTTTCCCCCACAGTCCAAAGACATGTGGTACAGGTGAATTGGGTAAGCTAAATTGTCCGTAGTGTATGAGTGTGAATGACAATGTATGGATGTGTTTCCCAGAGATGGGTTGTGGCTGGAAGGGCATCCGCTGCGTAAAACAAATGCTGGATAAGTTGGCGGTTCATTCCGCTCTGGCGACCCCGGATTAATAAAGGGACTAAGCCGAAAAGAAAATGAATGAATGAATTAGCGTACTTACTTTCTGAAATTGAACTTTGGATATTGAATGTTGTTTTTGATGAGCACGGTGAAATCTTCTGCAGCACTCAAAAGAGCAGGCCTGTACAAGCACAAACATTATAATTACTCACAGGTCAAACTGTGAATTAAACTTGTTCACTTTTACTAAACACACTCACTTTGGAATCACAGTGTCGTTTTCAAGAGGACACCATGACAGGACCTCACAGGTTTTGATGGTTTCAGAGTATTGTACACATTGGCCCGTCTGGACACCTATGTAGATCATACATCAAGAATATTTTGAACTACGTTAATTTTCAATTCAATTCAATTCACCTTTATATGTATAGCGCTTTTACGATGTAGATTGTGCCAAAGCAGCTTCACATAGAAGGTTATAGTAAATTGAAACAGTGTCAGTCCAGTTTTCCGTGTTGGAGTTCAGTTTAGTTCAGTTCAGTGTGGTTTAATATTCACTACTGAGAGTCCAAACACTCAAGAGCAAATCCATCGATGCGCAGCCCTACAAGTCCCGAACCATGCAAGCCAGTGGCGAGGAAAAAACTTCACCTAATGACCCTTTTTCATTTGATTTATTTATTTTTTGGTTTGTAGCATTGACTTCTGAAAATGTTCAGAGTGTGCTGTGCTATAAATGAACACATACCATTGCCACGGATTTCTTTGAGGCCCTCTTTGCAGTCGCTGTCTGATTGACAATTAGTGAATTCACTTGGAACCTGTAAAACGGAATCATTCATAAAGCAACGAGCAATAGTTTTTCATGAGTGAAAGTGGACATTATTAGTGTGTTTTATCATACCTCAGGACAGCTGCCCTGTGTCTGGCCTTGAGTAACAATCGCATTTGTTAATACAAAGAAAGAGTTTTCACCCTACAGAGGAGAAAAAAACAATGATATGAGTGATTAAATCTTGAATTTAAAGAATAGATCATCCCAATATGAAAATAATTTTCAATAATGGGGATAACAATTTTACATTTCTTTTTTTTTCCACTTAATTTCGTTTATTTGTGTAGCGCTTTTCATGGTGATTTCAAAGCAGAAGGAAAGCTTAATTTAATTTTTTTAAAAGAGGCTCAGAGTTTACTGTCAAATAATGTTCTTATTGCATAAATACAGTGCTCAGCATATATGAGTACACCCCTCACAAATTTTCATTTCAATTTATGTTTCTATAGGATTCGTTAAAATTATACATTTGTGCATATACATTAGATTAGATAATCAGCACTGAAGGCAAATCGGGAGCTAATCTTTTTTTTAAAGATTTATTTTTGGCCTTTTAGCCTTTATTAGATAGGACAGTATTGAGACAGGAAGCGAAGTTGGAGAGAGAGAGAGGGGGTAGGGAAATGTCCTCGAGTCAGGATTCGAACTCGGGACGCTATTGCGCCGACATCAGAAGCTAACCTAACAAAATAACTCATAACCATCAAAAAAAAATTGTAACTCAAATTTATGTCAGGGTTTTAAAAAATAGCAAAAATCAATAGAAACGGGAAAAAAATTTAATGCTGAAATTTTGCAGTTTGTAGTTTTTTTTTCACATGAATTTAAATGTCTAAAGATGTTCAGTGAATAAAATATTATTTTAATAAATATATTTGTGTAGTAAATCTGTTTTGTTTATTCATTCATTCATTCATTTTCTTTTCGGCTTAGTCCCTTTATTAATCCGGGGTCGCCACAGCGGAATGAACCGCCAACTTATCCAGCATTTGTTTTATGCAGCGGATGCCCTTCCAGCCACAACCCATCTCTGGGAAACACGTCCATACGTTCTCATTCACACACATACACTACGGACAATTTAGCTTATCCTATTCACCTGTACCGCATATCTTTGGACTGTGGGGGAAACCGGAGCACCCGGAGGAAACCCACGCAACCACAGGGAGAACATGCAAACTCCACACAGAAATGCCAACTGACCCAGCCGGTGATCGAACCAGCGACCTTCTTGCTGTGAGGCAAACGTGCTACTCACTACGCCACCGTGGCGCCCACCTGTTTTGTTTAAATACGCCAAAATATATGACCTATATTCACTGAGAAATGGATAAAAATATTTATTGTACTCAATTATGCTGAGCACTGTATATAGTTCTGAGATGATGTAATTCATTCATTCATTTTCTTGTCGGCTTAGTCCCTTTATTAATCTGGGTCAGCTGCAACCCATCAGTGGGAAACATCCATACACACTCTTTCACACACATACATAGAGCCAATTTAGCTCACCCAATTCACCTATAGCGCATGTCTTTGGACTTGCGGGGGAAACCGGAGCACCCGGAGGAAACCCCACACTAACACGGGGGAGAACATGCAAACTCCACACAGAAATGCCAACTGACCCAGCAAAGGCTCGAACCAGCGACCTTCTTGCTGTGAGGCGATTGTGCTACCCACTGCGCCACCATGACGATATAATCATGCTGGTTATATGTTTGTATATTTATAGAGACTGATGCAGTCACCAAAGTGTATTCCTCAAATATCTTGCTTTGTGTCCCACAGACGAAAGAAAGCCATATAGGTTTGGAATAACATGAGTAAATAATTTGGCTTTCCACTTCTGAATGATCTTAAATGTAAACACAAAGCATATGGGGGATTCTATTATTAGAGAAAAAAAATTAATAAACCATTAACTCTTTCTGACACAAAAATGCACTTTGACATTGATTACAATATTATTATTGTATATAATTATTAATATATAAGTCATAAAATGTGAAAAAGCTTGTAATAACTTTTCAGAATTTTTCCAAAGTCTTTTTGAATGAGTAACCAATAAAGGGTAAACAGTAATTCATTCCAGTTTCTAACTGAAAACATACAACGTGAATAATACAGTATTTGTCAGACTTAATATGTCAATTCTTTTACACAACGTCAACACTGCTATAATGGTAACAAAATTGACAATTTAAAGCTTTTTTTAAACCAAAAACAGCACTTGTGAATGTTACGAACACATAGTACTAAAGAAATCATAATTAAAAACAGTTAAACAGTTCTGATTTCTTTTCTTTTTTTAATCTTACACAAAAAGTGTAGTTTTGGAACATTTTCATGCATGAAAACGGAGAGAAGAGTTAGAGAAGAATAAAATAAACATCATTCAAAATCATTAAAAAAAAAAACACAAAAAAAAAAACTCGGACTCCAAACATACTTGCAATTTACTCCATTTGCACAATAACTCATTGCAACTATTGTAATTCCCATGGGTTCCTTTCAAACTTTAGATACCTGTGGTGGGATGACATATTCAGAAGTGTCCCAAACATGAGTTCCAAAAGCAGATGAATTGGTCAGGATGTTTCCTTTGACCTTCGTACTGACTGAGCTGATCAATGAGTCTTTCTCCTGATAGGCCCGTTTCCACCAGCAGACATACCTTAAAAATACAACACAGAGATATCCTGAAACATAAAGACTGCTGTAAATTTCAGTCAGCGCGACATTCACAAATGGGACAGTTCACCCAAAAACAAAAATTCTCTCATCATCTACTCATCCTCCACTTGTGAGTTTCTTTCTTCTACTGAACAAAAAAAAAAAAAGAAGATATTTTAAAAAATGTTGGAAGGCCAGTGACTTCCATTGTATTTTGTTCCTACTTTAGATGTCAGTGGCTGCTTTTAATAACGCAATATTGTTTTCTGTTCAATAGAAGAAATTCATAAAAGTGTCGAGCAAATGATGATCTTTTTTTTTTTTTAGAGTAATCAACAAAAAAATGTCTTTATTAGTTTGTCTATTTCTAAATCCATTGGAATATATAAGAATAAAGTCAATTGATAAGCATATTATACATTGTCAAACTGGTCGAGACAATTTCACTCTTATTCAACGAATTAGGTGAACACAGCCATTATTTCTTTTAAAGTTGAAATATACTCACAAAGCAACATATAAGATGATGCATAGCTGCAACAGTCTGAAGATGAATCCAACTTTTTTGCTGCTAACAACCAGAATGACCGGTGTCCCGTGATCAAAAAGACAGTGGAAGCAATAAGCAGAACAGCCCATTGTTGAAGAAATGCTCACTGCGAATCCACAGCACTTGATGTCAGATCAGAAAACCACGCGAGTATCCTGTAGCCTCACATCTACAACAACTCCAAAAGAATTTACACATGTTTTGAATGTCATTGCTTATGATGCATAAATAATGAAAGTGTTTAGATATGCACTATTCAGGTATTTGGTTAAACCCTGTTAGACGGCCAGTAGCATTTGCGCTCTGCCCATTTGCAAGCCGGTATCTACAATCGTGTAAAACCCATGCAAATCGAGCGGCTGAAACACTTCAACTGTGACCGCTCCTGCATGTGAACACCTTACGTGCTGTCATTAAAAAAAGAAAATCATCAGATCAAATATCTGATGAATATAAAAATTATTAATATTTTGCCATAGAGTGTGCAACCTATCAGGAATCTCAAAAAGACACAATGCAAATATATTTGATGTCAATTGACTACCTTACAGTGGCCGAGAGAGCTAACGTGCTGCAATTTAAGAAAACACGTGCAATAACAAAAAACGCTAGCGAATTAAGAAAAGATCTTTAGTTTGACAGCACACATGCCAACGCTATCTCACGGGAATTCGTAACTTTTGATTTAGTGGCTAATTCGTATGAATTCGTACGATCTAATTCATACAATTTTGTACGATTTGCTCATCATCCAATGACGGTTGGGTTTAGGGGTGGGGTTGGGTGCCACGTCTCCTTTTTTAAAATCGTACTTCATTTTCGTAAGAATTGGCTACTAAACTGGCAAAACGTAAAACGCCTAATACATAAAAAAACCCGCTGCATTTTTACATAACGTAAACAAATTAATAAAACTCTAAATTAATAAAAGCTGCTTTTTCTCACAACGCAAACAATTTATGTAAATGCGCTGCATTTTCTCACATTTGCAAATACCACAAAACACAGCAGAAATGTTTTAAACCAAAACCAACAACATGACAGGTGCCGCTGTGCTAAGTAATAAATTGAGTAATAAATTGTTTTGCGTAAATAAATTGCATAAATTGTTTGCATTGTGAGAAAATGCAGCATTTTTTTTATTTGTATTTTATTTAATTTGCGTGCTGTCAAACAAATCAAGATCTTTTCTCAATTTGCTGGTATTTTTTGTGATTGCACCATTCACCTTCATGTCAAAACGACATCAAATTGAAATCTAATATTGCCGTCAAAAATAGATTAGTCTTGCATGTTTTTGATGCAAATGTTAGTCGTCAATTTGATGTCGTTTTGACATCAAGATAGATACAAGAGCCAGTGTAAATTTGGAGTTTGGAATTGAAGCTGGAACAAAACTTTTCTTACAATATGATACTTTTTGTGTTGTTATTTTGGTGATTAAAATGGCATCAAGGTGAGGCTTTCAAACGGATTTCAAGGTTGACATCAAACCGATTACTTTTTTTTTTTGTCTTTTGACATCAAGGTGCTTGCTGGGATGACGTAACTGCACTACATATAAATAAAAAAGTCAGACATTAAAGGGACTTTTTTTTTTATAAACCACCAACCTGCTTAAAACCTGTTTGAGTTTTATTTCTGTTGAACACAAAACAAGATATTTTGAAGAATGTTGGAAACTGGTAGGCAATAAATTCCATAGTGTTTCCTCGCACCTTTAGATTTCATTGAGTCCAGTTTTAAGCATTATTCCAAATGTCTTCTTTGGAACAGGATACAGAAACTCAAATGTTTGAAACCCCTCGAGGATGAGAAAATGTACTTTCTTGGTGAACTACATCTTTAGAAAAAAATATTTGATTGTTTTGGTTAAACTACTGCTTGATTTAATACAGAGTAAGCTTCCTTTATTACAATATTAAAATACTATTAAAAAATAATAATAAAAAGCCAAACAAGGTTATATTTACACAACAATGAACTAATCACAGAAATTTTTCATTTTTGCAAAGATTTTGATAAATATGGAAAATGTCAAAATGATCTTAAGACGACAAAAACAAATCCTGTATTAATTAGTCTGCCAGTGTTATTTTGGTAAGCACATGTCTATTTGTAAACACAAACACAATAAAACTGTTTTTTCTAGTTTAAAGGGGACATGAACTTTGACCTTAACTTTTACTTGAGTTCTTGATATACGAGTGGTCATTGTAATAAAAGAACATCCTGCAAGTTTTAGAGCTAAAGACATTACTTTTACTGAAATAACTGCTTTTATTGACAGCGTATCTTTTATTGACAATGTATCTGGTTAAACACCGCCATTATAGTATATCAATGCTTGTGTAGCTCCGCCCACTCACTCACACATTACATAGTGGATTGAGCCACAGAGGAGCAATAAACACACTGTTGAAGATAATAGTGCACAGCCTGGTTGTGCAAACACAGTAGCTGCAGAAAAACACACATACGCTCTTAAATGACAGAGAGGTTTGTAAAAATATTATCGTAAATGGATTTATTTTAAAATGATTATTTATTTTTAAAGGCATATTTTGCATTATTATTATTATTAAAGAGTTTACAGGATGAGGCTGTATAACGTACACTTATCAGCATGGTGAATAACTTAATAGAAATTATTTTTCTTTGACCCATTTAAAATAGCATCTATTTGTCGAACAATATACCTGCAATTTCTCAGAGATGGTCTTAAAAACAGGGTAGAGAAAAAAAAAAAAAAGGTTTAAAGGCTCAGTGTTTTTAAAAGTAATTTAAAAAATGTATATACTTATTAATAGTATTTATATATTTAAGAAATATTTTAGAAACACACACAATTCAATTCAATTCAATTCATCTTTATTTGTATAGCGCTTTTACAATGTAGATTGTGTCAAAGCAGCTTCACATGCATTATAAAAATTGAAACAGTGTCAGTCCAGTTTTCAGTGTTGAAGTTCAGTTTAGTTTAATTCAGCGTGGTTTAATATTCACTGCTGAGAGTCCAAACACTGAAGATTAATCCATCGATGCGCAGCCCTACAAGTCCCGAACCATGCAAGCCAGAGGCGACAGCGGCGAGGAAAAAACTTCACCAATTGGCGAAAGTGAAGAATTAAAAAACCTCGAGAGAAACCAGGCTCAGTTGGGCACGACCATTTCTCCTATGGCCAGACGTCTTGTGCAGAGCTGCAGTCTATGGCGCCGGGGCTGGAGAACGCTGGACGTCCATCATGGAGAGACCACAGGCGGGTCACCGGCTGGTCATCAGGCTGGCCCTTCAGGAACAATGCGAGGACTCGTCTGTCACAGGGATCGTCTTACAGCAATCTGTCTCATGCTCTCCACTCCTCCATGACCACCACAGCAGCTGCTCAGGATGCGGCATGGTCCAGAATTATGGAAACCTCGGGAATAATAAGAAAAAAACAGACTAACATGAGCAGAGATGCCATTCAAATTATAATGTGTTTTGGGAAGTGTACCCGGCTCCGGTTGCCCTAAATAATGCAGACTAACAATCCTTTAGAGGATTTGGATTCCAAAGCATTTGTGTTTTATGTGTATGCTAATGTAAAGAGATGTGTCTTTAATCTAGTTTTAAACTGACAGAGTGTGTCTGCTTCCCGAACTGTGCTAGGAAGGCTGTTCCAGAGTTTAGGTGCCAGATAAGAGAAAGATCTACCACCTACAGTTGATTTTGATATTTTGGGAATAATTAATTGTCCAGAATTAATTGAGCGTAGCGGACGTGATGGACTATAATAAATCAGGAGCTCCTGCAAATACTGGGGAGCCAAGCCGTTCAGGGCTTTGTAGGTAGTCAGTAAGATTTTAAAATTTATACGATATTTAATAGGGAGCCAATGCAATGCTGAAAGAACTGGAGTAATATGATCATATTTCTTTGTTCTAAAAAGCACTCTAGCAGCTGCATTTTGAACTAGCTGAAGTTTGTTTATCAGGCCAAGAGGGCAGCCGCCTAGTAATGCATTACAGTAATCTAATCGAGACGTCATGAAAGCATGGATGAGCTTTTCCGCATCAGACATTGATAGCATGTGTCGAAGTTTGGCAATATTTTTAAGATGAAAAAAAGCAGTTTTACAGATGCTTGAAATCTGGCCTTCAAATGACAATCTGCTATCAAAAATCACCCCCAAATTTTTGACTGAAGATGAGGACTGAACTAAGAATCCATCAAGGGTTAGACAGTGTTCTAAGTTTTTGCGTGTGAGATTTTTGGGACCAATAAGCAAGACCTCAGTTTTATCTGAATTTAGTAATAAGAAGTTATTAGTCATCCAATTTTTAATATCAGCTATACAATCTGTTAATTTAGTAAATTCAAACAAATTACCAGGTTGAGAGGAGATATAAAGTTGTGTATCATCAGCATAACAGTGGAAGCTAACTCCATGTTTTCTAATGATATCACCTAGCGGTAGCATATATAGTGTGAAAAGTAAGGGTCCAAGAACTGAGCCTTGTGGTACCCCACAGTGTACTTTTGATCTGTATGATGTCTCTTCATTAACTAATACAAATTGATAACGTTCAGATAGATAAGACCTGAACCAGGCCAACGCAGTTCCTGTAATACCAACATAATTTTCAAGCCTATCAAGGAGAATATTATGATCAATTGTATCAAATGCAGAACTGAGGTCTAATAGCACTAAGAGAGAAATGCAACCACGGTCGGACGACAGAAGGAGGTCATTTGAGACTCTTAGGAGTGCGGTTTCTGTGCTATGAAATGCTCTAAATCCAGATTGAAATTTTTCATAAATATTGTTTCTTTGTAGGAAGGAACATAGTTGAGCAGATACGATTTTTTCTAAAATCTTTGATAGAAAAGGCAAGTTTGAAATTGGTCTATAATTTGCTAGTTCTTTAGGATCAAGCTGTGTTTTTTTAATAAGAGGCTTAATGACAGCTAGTTTAAAAGTTTTAGGAACGTATCCTAGGAGTAGGGATGAATTCAAAATGTTAAGAACAGGTTCAGAAACTTCTGAAAACAATTGTTTTAATAATTTGGTCGGTATGGGATCTAGCATAGACGTTGTTGATTTTGACGAATTTATCAGTTTAGATAATTCTTCCTCACCTACTGTTGAAAAAATTTGAAGTTTATCCATTAACGGTCTACAATGCTCTAATTGGGACGAGGCAGACTGTTGGTGCTTATTTTATCTCTGATATCATCAATCTTGCGTGTGAAAAAGTTCATAAAGTCATTACTGCTATGCTAAGAAATGCATGTTGATGCTTTATTTTTAGTTAGATTAGCTACCGTGGTAAACAGGACCCTAGGGTTATGTTTATTTTCTTCTATTAAAGTTGAAAAATAAGCAGATCTGGCTGACGTTAAAGCTTTTCTAAAGTTAAGCGAACTTTCTTTCCAGGCCAGACGAAAAACTTCTAGTTTTGATTTCTTCCATCTACGCTCCATTTTCCGGGCTGCTGTCTTTAAGACACGTGTGTGCTCATTGTGCCATGGCGTCGGATTTTTTTCCCTAATCTTTTTGAAGTGTAACGGAGCAACTATATCTAATGTATTAGAAAGGAGGGAATTAATGGTTTCAGTTACAGTGTCAAGCTCTTCTAGACTGCCTGGAATGTTATAAAAATTAGACAGATCAGGTAGGTTACTAACAAAATCATCTTTAGTGCTAGGGGTGATCGTCCTACCATATTTGTGAATAGAAGATGATTTTGTAGAGCTATCAATGCACAATAAACAGGAGATTAAATAGTGATCTGAAATGTCATCACTCTGCTGCACAACTTCAACATTATCAATATCAATACCATGTGATAATATTAGGTCTAAAGTGTGATTATGTCGATGGGTAGGCCCTGAGACATGCTGTTTCACTCCAACAGAGGCTAGTATGTCTAAGAAGGCCAGCGTTAAAGCATCTTTTTCATTATCTATATGAATATTAAAATCACCAACAATTATAACTTTGTCTGTGGCCAGAACTATTTCAGATAAGAAATCAGCAAATTCTTTTGTAAAGTCGGTATGGTGCACAAAACACACAAAATACCCCTTTCAGAAAAAACACATTTGAGAAAATATCAAAAATCACCCATTTATTTCACAAAGCATAAAATGAACATTATAAAATAAATCAGACCAAATTTATATATAAAAAAAAGAGAGTTTAAAAAAAAAGCATTTAAAAAAATAAAAACCAGTAAAACTAGCGCCTTTTTTGGAAAACGTTCCCTCGTCCTGGTCCACCGCGACCACGACCTCTTGCAGCCACTGCAGAAACAATAATGGAAACAAAGTGTCAATGTTTGTTTCATTAAACTACAAATCAAAAATGGTTTAATCCCTGAAGCTAGACGCCAGTGTTCATGAACCATGAAACAGTTCTCAAGAGTTACTACTTAGATGAATGAGTTACTGCAGCTGCTTTTTATTACACTGATAAAGGCAAAACCCACTCTTAAAACAAATGCTTTAAACAATTTTAAAACTTCCACAATAAAAGATGATATGACATTCAGAGAAAACACAAACAAGTGCATCTGAGGCAGCGCATAATTGTTGGAAAGGTGCATGTTTATTAGTATATTGAGTTATTTTATATTTAACATTTTGTTCCCGAAAACTACACTTAAAACATGCTTATTTCATTTAGATTTTTGCCCACTATTAATTACTTGTGATATAAATTAAAATATTTATATGTTTTATTACAGACTATTCAGTTGTACTAAACAATATTTCGAATGAATTTTAAATATGCTAGATGTCTTTGCTCTTTTAAAGTTATACTCAGAATCCTGCTAATTTTATTTATTTTGTATCGGTCCAAATAATAATCTTTGACAGTACAACGATAATCAAATGAATGTTGTGATCAGAACATATCAATCACAGTATAACCCTTGTATCAAACAACACATTGTATTACCAGATTGAGAAAACAAAACATTAACGTATCATTTAAAGAGCCCCTATTATGGGTTTTTGAAAATGAGCTTGTATGCTGTGTGTTACACAGCTCTAAGTGAAGTGAAATGTCCAGCTAAGGCTTAAATCTGAAAGTGCAAAGTGTTTAAAACTATTGATTCATCTATAAAAGAGTCGACTCATAGTTCCTCAAACGAGTCGCCGTGCTTACGAGTCTTTAGCCGTTTCGGCATTACGTGAACACGAAACATAAGCCCCGCCCATTTATGCGCGCGCAGATTCGAAATCCCTAACCCCACCCACAAACAATAGCGGTGCGAAAACGTTGCCAGATCGGGCGGTTTTAAGTTTGATTGTGCAGGTAAAACCTTTTGGACAGGGTTTGGGGTGAAATCAGTCAGCTACATCTGGCAACACAGTGAGGAGCACTGTGCTTAGCTGGATATTGGAAGTGTGCAGAGAACCCAGAGATGAGACTTTGAGGAGTTAGTAGTTTCTGCAGAAATACCACAGCATTAAATCCAGCCATGAACTGTTCCCCCTCCGAGGAGTGTTTACAACGGAGGATTAGGAGCACCAGGAAATTTTCCAGGTCTGCTATCCAGCAAGTGTGAGTAAGTGCGATTAAGACGGTCGCCTCATTGTTTTCTCCAGCTTGTAAATGATGCATTTAACTGTGCTTTGTAACTTGTAACCGCTTGTAGTGTCTCTGGTTAACTTGTATTCTTATATCGCGTCTAAAAGCACGTTGTAAACGCGACGCGTGCCGCTGTGTTTACGGACTAAAATGCATTTGAGCTCGTGTTCCTCTCCTGTTTGTCGTTGCTATGGCTACCATGACCTCTGCTACACACGAGCGGCCGTGCTGTTTTATAATGGTTTAGCTTTTGCCGCTGTGTGCACTAATACTGAATGTCTGTCGCTGTTTTTACTTCTGGTTAAGAATTAGATTGATATGCTGGGAGATCGGGGGTTAGTTTTCGGGGTGAGGTGTCTGAAATACGGGCGACTCCCGATAAAAACGAGTGTTAGCAGATTAGCTCACGCACACGCTATGACTCCTTCCATGTTGATAAGCCGTGGTGGGCATTCTCTCGCGCTGAGCGCTGTCGACCAATCGCAACACACTGGGTCATCGGTCCAATCAGCGCAGTTTAGCATCGCGAGAAGGAGGGGTTTTGGAACAAATGAATCCCTGAACGATTCATATAGGAGTCGCTGAGATAATGAGGTAAAAATAAATGCAGATTATAAGACAATGAAAGTGTTTTTTGACCATGCATGCAGATCAGCCTGCTGTTGGAGACCCCCAAAACCAATATATGACCATTTTCAATGTATAATATGGGCTCTTTAAAATGTAAATTTAAAGGGAGCACACTTAAAGGCTTGAAAAAAATAAAAATGAAACAAGCTTCAAACTGATTTCCTTAATCCTTCATTTTGTTCCTTTTCCCCAAAACAAACCAACTTACTGGATTACTCCCAAACAAACAAGTATGCAAACTAAAGTTTACTGTGCCTTCTGATCACACTATATAAAGAAAAATAATGATAATAATAAAAATTGTTCTTTCTCAGTGTTTCTCTCTTGCTTTTCAGTGCAAATGATTGGGAAGTCAAATAAAGATGAAAAGCATTGTTTCTGTGAAACTGATCAAATTTATCAATAATACAAGAACAAATATCTGCCAATTAACTTAATTCAAATGGAATATTTGTTCCTGTTTTAAGCAGAATTCAATTGTTGGAATTTTCAGAAAAAAAGGACTTTATGTAATAATTTTGCATATTAAGTAAATTATATTTGATTTAAACATGTTTAAATATTTTTACTAGAACTGGAGGAAGATATTTTTGTTTTAGTGCATGCAACATTTAATGGCATGACTTCATGAGTTTGGCCTTCAGCTTTTTCAACTCTGCAAAAGAACGTCTGGGCTGAAGCCGCTGTAATTACCTTGGGCTTTGAGAATGGCTGCTTTTCCTCGACCAGCACCAGCTGCTGGATTTTTGTTTTTCATACTTTTTAACATGGGAGCATTTTTCAGCATGTCAGGCAGGATGAGGAACCTGATCTTACTGCCTCGAATATACACCTGCTCCAGCTGAGCCACACGACCGTCCCTGTATGTGACTGTGATGTTTGCCATCTGAAAGACCATACGAAGTTGAAAATACAAAGAGTTAAGACAAAAGGTCCAGCAGAAGAAAGAAGCGTCCAATGCAAGGATTGATAGAGATACCTCTCTTTGTGCAATTATATCTACATAAAAGAAAATTTGTATCTTTTTTGTTTGTTGCCACATCATGGTTATTACATGGGAAATACCAATACAATACAAATATATATTAAACAACAACTAAAACATCAATTAAGGAAAAAACAAAAACTTCACATTTTTATTTTAAAAACATTAAATAAGATTTTTCAATCATATATTTTAGACAAGCTTCTGTGTTTATGTATTGACAGTTTAAGCCAGTGAAGGGAAAAACTAGGGTTAAAAAAAATTGTTTAACTAATAGTTAATCACCACACTTCAGCAACGAATTCACTACAAGGGGCGGACGGGTTATTTGGCAATTCTGGCAAATGCCGGTTGGTTTTGAGATGGGCTGACTTAATCACAGGTTACCCAGACATAATCAAAATCTGGCATGAATGTCAAACAAACAATAAGTGCAACACAAGCCAATTGTCAGAAATGGACCATAAAAAAAAGGTGGTGTGAAAAAAAAAAAAAGCTCTAAAATCAGATGCTGCCCTGCCAAATCCATTAACTGAGATGTATAAATTTGTTATAAATGGGTAGTTTTTGTTCTGCTTTGTACTGCTTATATTATTTCACCACCTGTACACCAATATAAGTAATGGATGTGCGTGTCCGTGGTTTGGGCTGTGACGGAGTGGTAATGTGGGCTGGTGTGGCTACAGTGCCAGGGCTGAATTTTTGTCTCAGTCCGCCCCTGATTCACTACATTAGAAACTACAACGATTAAGAAAACTAAATGTTTGCATGGGTTTTCTAAAATGTAATGTTATGCATAAAATACATTTTAAATAAAAAAATACACAAATATGCAGACATTAAGCACAAAATTGTTAAGTTAATATAGTCAAGTTCAGAATTCATGTCTCTTTTTTGGCACATTACAGTTACAGGTTTTTAAAGAGGAGACTTGTC
The DNA here is from genome assembly GCA_903798035.1 of Danio albolineatus. NCBI lineage: Eukaryota > Metazoa > Chordata > Actinopteri > Cypriniformes > Danionidae > Danio > Danio albolineatus. The sequence continues at coordinate 9,404,045 of CAIGQQ010026963.1, read as the reverse complement.
AATCTCTTGATTTGTAACTCCAAAATTCAGAAAATACTGTGGAAAATAAGAGTAGAGTTAAATATTTTATATAATCAGACATAAAGTCCTTCAGAGTGCACGAATGAATAAAACAAAAGCTTGATGAATGTAGTGGAGATTTATGATACAGTACAAGTGAAAACACCGTTTGCTCGTGTGCATGAAAAGAGGTATTTGTGCCTGCAGTGTCTCATGCTAAACAGGACAGCTCTGTCTCAGACCTGGCAGTTCATGTTGTCCTCTGCCTCGATGAGTTTGCCTCTGTAAACCTCGCCAGTGTTGGTTTCACAGGTCACTATGTGTCCCTCAGCCTCGTGAAGAACTTTGATGGGCACTCCGATCGACATTTCCACTAAATATCTGTGAACTTTTACAAGAGAAAAATCAAAAGTGACACAAATTCTGGAGAAGCCTCGACAGAAGCAACATTATTATATTATGAGAGGTGAAACACGTAAGGAAGATGTTTAGACAGAAGAATGAATGAGTCAAGTTTCTCTTAAACAAGCAAACGAAAAACATCATCATCACGAGAGTACATTATTTTAATGTAAATCTACATATAAACAAAAACGTGAAACACCTTTATGAAGATTAAAAAAACTTACCCAAACGTGCATTTAACGTCCACAATCAAATTTGTCTTCGTTCGTTTATTTGGTAGATTTCCGGGATTTTTATTGTACTGGAGACGCGCACTGCCACCTACCGGTCTGAGTGAATCTGTACAATCAACATGTTTCATTCCACAGGTTTCAGTCATGATAAGATGGAATAAGTGCATAGATATATAAATATCTATGGGATACGTGTATTAGGAGATCATTTGTTATGCTTTCAGTACAATTTTATTGTATTTTTCCTTCAATTTCACTTTGGACATTCTATATTCTCTTTCGTCGTCTCGATTTTTTAAATTTCTGTTGAATATATACCTAAGGAGATGATAGATAGATAGATAGATAGATAGATAGATAGATAGATAGATAGAT
>CAIGQQ010026963.1:9383410-9403022 GCA_903798035.1 Danio albolineatus | reverse complement strand
GATAGATAGATAGATAGATAGATAGATAGATAGATAGATAGATAGATGCCAAATAGCTATTGAACGTATTTAAATAAGTACATAAATAAGTAAATTAACTGCATTAACCTGTAATTAAGTAGTTTACTTTTATTTTTGTACAATTTGTATTGTAATACTATTGATCAATTATACATATTATTCATAAATTTACTCTTTTTGTCAAACTGTGGCAATGATATCCAGCTAAATCGTCGTCTCTCCAGCAGAGCGCGCTGTTCCGTCTGTTCTCAGCGCGCCGCCGAATGCCCGCTGTGTTCTGGATTGACGTAGAGGAAGTGAAACATTCACCACTGACTGGGAACCACCACAAGGCGTGGGCAAAACGAGTCGAGTTTGTAGCAGTTTGGTCGCTTTTTAACTGTCCGTTACCAGATTTAACTAGGCTAAACCATGGATAGATTTTAACCCGTCCGATGTGGAGGACAGGAGGGCGACGGCTGTCCGGCTAACGTTAAACCCGCTAGCAGACAGTCTTCATGCTCTTAAAAACATCACTGAAACACAACAGCAGAGAGAGAAACACACAAACACACACCCGGCACCATGAACGGTGAGTTTGTGCTCAGTGACGTTCAAATGAAACCTCTTAAACAGCTGGTAGCGAATTAACCAAACTAGCATTAAAATTATGATCCTTCTCTTCTCTAACATACACAGTGGGCACAATACATCTAACCTATCTATCCCGGATATATAGCATTGAATGATGTATTCACGTTTATCTCGATGTTTTCATCTGTAAAGATTTGATGAATTTAGACATGTATAATAGATTATAAAGTGTATGTTTCAGTTTTCAACCAAAACGAAATTGTTCATAAAACAAGCTACTAATAATGTAACCCCTTGATAATGAGGATAAATCTACATTTATAATGAGGATAAATCTACAGCTGACAAATGGAAACGACGTTGTCATCTCCCTTTCCTGTCTTGTTTTTTCCCAGATGATGTGATGTTAAATGTACCGGTCATCCGGCAGCTCTACCACTGGGATTGTGGCCTGGCCTGTTCAAGAATGGTATTAGAGTAAGTATGAATCTTAAAGGGGATATTTTATGTTTAAGTGCTGTATAACGATACAAGTTGCATTTACCAACCCAAGAGACAAGAAAACGGACAGGTCCAGTTACTTAGTTTAGGAAAGCCTTTATCTGTAAGCATGTGAAAACCATGCCGTTCAGTTTTCACTCCTTTAGTGATGTATGAAGGGGAGCTGATTAAATACATTTACTCCTTAATCTGCACATTTTCACACTGCACCGCTGCAGCAGTCAACAATTCTGTGTACAGAGATTTACAATGTCAGGCCTGAAAGACATTACCAATGGATCTTTCCATAGACTTCTTACATCCAGGTCACTGAAAGAAATATGGAGAAGATTGTGAAGTGTTATATTTGGACAAAATTTATTATACATCAGACTGCTTCACCACAACACTCGATTCAATTCTGCTTCTAAAGAATTGGTTGAACTTCACATTCAGAACAAAATACTGCAGGGAACATACTAAAGATGTTTTTAGCTAGGGTAAAAAAAAGTCTTAAGATAGTATTTAAAATTGCCAGTAAAATGGGTTCACTTCCTCTCCATCATTGACTGACTCTGGTTTGAACATGGAAGGCTTTAATACACTACTGTTCATTTCTGACATTTTGGCAGTGTGAGATTTGGTTGTTTTGTGGTTTATGGAGTGAAAAAAGTGACATGTTTTTTGTTCACACCCCATTTGCTGCAAATTCTGGGGACACCAAAGACTTAATTTATTTATATTTATTTCTCAACATGCTCCTTTTAAAGTTACTTGAGTGATGAATCTTTAAAGTGTTGTTGTTGTTTTTTCTTCTTCAGGTATTTACATCCAGTGAGCGAGGAGGAATTTCAGAGAGCGTGTATGGACTTGGAGTTCACAGAGAGCGTGTGGACTATTGACCTGGCTTATCTGATGTGTAAACTGGGGGTCAGACACTGCTTCTGCACACAGACGCTCGGCGTGGACAAGGGCTTCAGGAACCAGGTATTCCAGCTGACAAACTGTCATTGTCTTCCATTACAGTCAAGCTGAGTGTTAAATTATGGTTGCTTTCATTTCTCTAAGAAAAGCATTAGTCTGGAGTCTTGGGTCATAACATTTACAACTGAAGTGCTGTCATTTTTAGTTGAAGGATTATAACTTGTTTGCTTGACATCTGATTCATTTTCCCTCTTACTTTAGTCCTTCTACAAAAAGCATTTTGACACAGAGGAGGACAGGGTGAATGAACTCTTTCTAAAGGCTGAAAGCAAAGGAGTCCTGGTGAAGAAATGGTGAGGCTTTTAAAATTCCCCCCAAAAAGCATATTTATATATACATGTATATATATATAACACACACACACCTTCAAACATAAAAACAACAAACCCATGATAGGCTGTTTATATACAATTTTTTTAAAATAATAATTGCCGGGGGTATTCATGGTGAGAATCATAAGAATTTACAAGAATCATTTGATGGCACATAAAAGTTTTTATTTAGGGATCTTAATGCAGTCCCTAAATACTAACTTAATTCTAACATGTCATATTTTTTTAAATCTTGATACTACTTTGCAACTGTCTTTTTTAATTCAGTGTTTCTCAACCATGTTCCTAGAGAACCACCATCACTGCATGTTTTGGATGTTTCCTTTGTCTGTCACAGCCATTACAGGCCCTCAGTCTCTGCTATTGATCTGAATCAAGTGTGTTCAGTTAGGGAGGCAAGGAAACTGAGCAGAGGCGGTGGTCCTCCAGGAATGTGGTTGAGAAACACCTTTAAACCACTGGGTTTTATCCATTTGTTACTCATAGCAATTTTTTTACTCATTCAAAATATAATACAGTGTAGTATTCTTTTATAATATTTAAAAGAAGAGGTCAGACTGATAATTATACATTATTTTTACATACATATGCATAATGAAGGTGGAAAATTATCTCATTCTTGAAAAGGTCACAGAAATACACTGATCAAAACGTAGACCTTGGTTATAAGCTGGTATTGAAAACTTACATTTTTCAGGCAAAGTTCCACCTATTCTTTAACATCATCTAATGCTAAAGTTTTATAAAAATAATTAATCTATTAATAATTACTTACTGGTCTAAAATCTTTAAAATATGTCACATATGGTAGAGACCTCTTGACCCAGCTCAAAAGATGAACATTACCATATCAAATAGTCAGTATTCTGTGGTTACGTATTCAAAAAAAGTGTTGTTTCTTTCACTTGAAAATGTTTTATAGATATTTTTCGTAATGGACAAGGTGTTGTATTCATCTACAAAATGTCAAAATTTAGCAATAGAGGTATTTTTAAACAATTTTAAACTCTTGTTGCTGTTTTATTAAGCAGTTTTAGGAAGTTTATTAAATTATGGTGTGGAAGCTTGGTATGGCAAACTTTGTGATAGTGATGATGAGTATGAGAGAGTATACATCACTTCAGTCTACATATGAATTGTTGTTTTTTAGGAATGCACAATAATAGCAAATGATCCAAATCATGTTTTATTTATGATGTATTTATCAATGTATGAAGTACTGTGATACAGAGTTCCTTTATGTAAAAGTGACCGCTATAAAAAGTAATTTATGGCAGTATCCGTTTAAAATTATACTTTTAAATCTAGTTGTTGGTAAATGTTATGTGTTGTCTTTCTTGTTACATGTGGACTGAGTCCAAGACAAATATCCTGCAAAGGACATTAAATAAACATTACTGAATATAACTCAACTTTCTCTCTCTATATATTTATTATTCTCACTATTATTATTATTTATTATTATTATATAATTCAAATCTTAGGTTTCCTTTACAATATTCCATTCTACCATAAGCTAGCAGTCTGGATCTCCTGTGTGCTAGATGAAGATGAATAAGTCTGAACACGTGTCTCTGTTGCAGCTCTGTTACCGTTCAGGAGATTCAGAGTCACCTGGAGCAGGGTCATGTGGCCATCGTGCTGGTCAACGCAGTGCTGTTGGTGTGTGAACTCTGCTCCACGCCGGTCAAGTACTGCTGTTTCCTGCCCGTGGGACAGAAGTGCTTCTGCAGGAAGCCAGATTACCAGGGCCACTTTGTTGTAGTGTGTGGATTCAACCGAAAAACCAGCAGCATCTTCTACAACAATCCCGCCTACTCTGACCGTATGTACCATGAAGTTCGTTTTGGTGTAAACGTCACTTGCTTTTGAAATGAATGACATTTTATCAGATTTCTAACCATAGTAATCAATTAATTTTTATTTTTGCTTTATTTTTAATGATTGATCTATTTTTGTGCTATTATAATTTTTTGTCAAAATAATTACAGATCCATTGTTGTATTGTCTTTTTTGTTTTTCTAAAATCAGCTGCCACTGATCGAATAATCCAATCAATTGCTAATAGACACAAATCAAGTCCCCCCCCCTACATTTTTATAGAAACCTATTGAATTCAATTTAAGTCAGAAGAAGAGAAAATTTTACTGAAATTTATGTTTTATGCAGACTTTAAACTAAAGATAGCACAAGCACACTTTCAATGCTAACGATAAAAGTATTTTTGTGCCAAAAGCTTTTATAATGTTAAATTTGCTGAAGTAGGGCTTTGCAGCTGGCTTTTTGACAAGTTTGGTACTGCATTATTTTAAAAAATGGTGTTTTGGAAATCTCATACTAAGTTAATATTTTGCATTAGGTTTTCATGGTCATTAATAAATCTATATAGTATAAATATTAGGTATTCACTGTATCGGCTGCCAGTGTTTGTCAGCCAACATCGGATTAGTTTCCAGCTATTGGCATTAATACGAAAAATGCCTATACTGATGGCTTGTTAAATCGCATGTTTTGAATAAACCAACATTCGACTAAGCAAATTTATTAAATAATTGTATAATACAATTAATTGTATAATTGTACAAAATGTTAGATGTGTGTCAGTAACGCAAGAAACCATTGGTTAGTTTGGGCTAAACAAAAAAAAGAAAAGAAAGTGGGTCAACATATAATGTTTCTGGAGCAGAAAAATGTATAATTAGTGTGCGCTGGAGAGAGATTGTAAGCATGTAAATGACATGGGCATCTCTAATAGCTCAAAGTAAGGTGTTAGTAACGTGCAATCTGTTTGATCAGCATTGGCATGATTGAAGGCTCCAGCAACTGTTATTGAGTTACTATAGTTGCTACTAATGTTTGAACCGTGATCATGACTGGAATTATGTGTGCTGCTGTGCATTAAAAAATGTTATTGCACACCTTCTGACCAATCAGGATCATGAATTTCAACAGACCATGGAATAAATGGATCTAATCCATGTCCAGTAAAACATATTTAATGGAGTGAAAAATAGCTAGTACTGTATGCAGTTGACCAATAAGGGTATCAACCAAATTAATATTATTTTTTATTTTGGGTCAAAAAATTCAAATCCTATCAGCGCATCTGTAATAAGTATGGGTAGTATGAAGGATATTCACATGTATTGATCTGAGTTTATGTTAACATTTCAGTGTTGTGGATGGGGTCTAGACAAAGGCTGTTTCTCAATTCCAAAATCACTGTGAATGGACTTGTTGTTGTGGAGACTGTTCTTGTCAACTCGGGAGACAGCGAGAAAAGAGAACGCGTCCTGTGAGAAATGAATTGCTGCATTCTTCCTGATGGTCACTTGACCTTTTAACGGAAAATTATTTAAACATTAGAGGCAATTATACAACTGTTATATTGTTTTTTCCCCTTTTCACAATATATACTATGCATAAAAACCTTACAAATATACGTTTCACGGTACAAATAAAACTAATTTAAATATGAATTTAGCAAATAAACACCCTTAATGTGTTTGTGCTTTTATTAAGATTTTTATGGTAATTACTTTCACCGTCTCATTTAGAGAAACTCCTGAGATAAATAAGTTATATCTTTGAACTTTAATAATAAATCTATATAAAATGCTGCGCTTCCCAGCTCTTTTATTCAGCTACAATGAATTTTGCGCTTATGTCTGCATTGATGCTCCTCGACATCAAGAACACCATGCGGGAACTTTCACGCGTTCTCTGTTCTTGCGGTCTTGAGTTTTGGAACTGAACTTTGGCGGTTCTTATGACGCTACATGAGAACACGAGGACGCATATTGAGAAACAGCCATTGTGACATCACATCGTCACAAACTACCAACACACGTTTATGTTCAAGCAGCATATAAAAGTGAAATTTGCACAACAGGTTAACATTTTTGACTCTCATATACGCTTATCTCTTTGATTGACAGGTGTGTGCTGCACAAGCTTTAGTAATTTTGAGGAGGCCCGAAGGAGCTACGGGACAGACGAAGACATTCTGTTCATCTACAAAGACGGTTGAGTTTTGACTGCTTCCGAGCGAACACGCACATTTCAAACACCTTTTGCATCTACTGTGGTTGGCTGGGTAGCATTTTTGCCAACGGGTACTAGTGCTGCTGGCCAATAGCGGGTAGTATGTGTCACCTCTCGCTATGCTCCTTATTAGAGCTATAGCATCGCACAAAAGCATTACTATGGTGCTACATCGGCCACAGAATGAAATAACCACACCGAAACAAAAGGAAAGGGAGTTAACTATTGTCATGTGGATTTTTATTATCCATAGCTCATGATTTATGATAGTCTCTACCACTGTAGGAGGTGGAGAATGACTGTACATAATGTTTTTTCATGTAAAGATTGACTTTTTTTTGTGTGTGTGTGTGTATTTGTTCAGGGTTACCTTGCTAAATGATGGGGTTGTGATGATTTATTTTTTATTTGAATTTTCCTCTCGGAAGCCACTTAATTGAAAACTGAGAATGATTTTAATTCACGAAAGAGAGGGAAGCTGTTTTTATGAACTCAGGTAAGACTTGATCAATTGCTTGACCTATCATGGATGCAATAGGTGTGGATTCGCTTTCTCCACGGGTTTCCTTTAAAAACAAAAAATCCCCTGGACGTCCTTCATAACCTCATGTAGAGTAGCAGAAGAGAGAATCATTCTGCTTTGTGCTCCAAATGTGAACCATGACCCTTAAGTACGTTTTAAACTCACTCTCACGGCACTAGTGCAGTATTACACCATTGAGTAAATCACAATATTACGAGTTCTCTAAAGAGTTGCCATAATTAGTGAATTCCTCCAAGAGAGAACAGGAACACTACGTTTAGAGGTTTACCGTCTGGTGTTTCGTGGAGTCGTGCACCGATTGAAACGGTCTGGACAGTGTTGTGATAGACTTTGCTATCTTGTATGTAAACACTACGCTGGCTCAGCGGTCCGGTCGTTGGTTGGTTTGTGACAAAATGTCTGATTGATTGATTGAAATGCTTGCACTATGGTGATCCACCAGCCATAATTATGTTATTTAATCTTTGATCATTCAGGTTCATATGTTACTTTCTTGTTTGTTTAGGTTTTTAAGACATTGCATCAGGTGTCCGATTACATCAGCTTGTGCTTTTTCTTTTTCTTTTTTTAAAGAACATAAGGAATGTTGATATGTCAGACTTTATTTTTATGAAATATACAGTTGCATTTACGAGATGAATAAAAGTTGGATTTGTATTTTATTCAAATGTGTCATTCAGGTTATTTATGAAGTACGGAGAGAAACACTTATTCCTAACGTCCTCTCGGGATTTTTGAGCTCATGCCTTTTCTGATAAACTCACTCTTTTATAAGATTGGGTTTGAAGTCATGCTGGACTGCTTTTTTGAGCTCCTCTGCGTACATTTCATACCTCCCGGTCATCTATGGAGAGGATCATATGTGTTAATGGCACGCAGACATTATTAGAGAGAGTCCTGTCCACATCTGTAGTCGTATTAACAGTCTTGACGTGATTTTTGAGGATGATATTTTGACATGTTTTGTTAAACGTAGTGATTTTTAATCTCACCTTGAAATTCCACTTGTCTGCAACTTGGCGATTGAGGTTCAGGTCCAGTTCTGCCACCAGCAGACCATCACGGGTTCTGGATAATCCTGGAGATCTGCTGCCGTCAGGTGCAGCCACGTAGCTGGAGCCATAGAAGTGGCCAAAATCATGGTGCGCTACAGATGAGGCAAACCAAAAATCATATCAGAAATGTACACTAGCGTTTAAAAAGGTTGAGCCAGATGGTTTTTAAAACGAGTCATTGATGTTTACCATTAATGATTTGATCACACAAATATAATCAAAATGGGAATGTTATGAAATATACATTTTTAATGCTTAAATGTATTTTTAAAACAATGTATTTCTATTATGACAAAGCTAAATTTTAGCAGCTGTTACTCACATCTAAAGATAATTCAGACATCATTACACAAAAAAAAAAATCATGGTTGGCCTAAATTAAAGTTGAATCAAATTAACCTTTAAATGAAACAGCACTAAAAGAGCTAGTATAACTTAAAAAGATAACATTATTAACTATAACTTTTAATATTATTGTTTTTAACTTAGTTTTGAAAAAAACTTTCTGTGGTAAACATAACTTATTTGTTTTGCATAAGTTGAAAGTTTTGCACCACAATGCATGTTGGACAAATCCATATTCAAAACAAGAATTTTTAAGTTATGTGTGAAGAACGTTTTGTGGCATGCAGTTAAACAAGTAAAAAAAAACATCTATCTGTCTGTCATTAACACTTACACAATAACATCAAGTATTATTCTATTCAACATATAAAACGGCAAAAGATATTATTTCTACAATGTCCAATCCAGTAAAATAGTAATTATATTCTAATCAACTGAATTTGTTTATTAACCTAGTAATAGATACAGTACATTTCTAAATGAACTCCAGCTCAGTTTTTGCCTTTAAAAACTTTAATTCTAAAGGTTTAGAACTACTCTAAACCTGAAAAACTTTCCCAGGTCAACACCATGTTTGTGTCAATAAACATTTTAAAGTTCAAACTGTTTTGACGCATAAAATTTTGCTTACAGAGTTGCAAAACAAACCTTCTAGAAAATGAATGGCCAACAAAATATCTAATTTCATGTTCCCAACATTTTTCTCAACATTTCCTGAAGCCTTAGAACCTCTTTTCTCTCACTGTTTTTGGAACAGAGAAAGTACTTTTTATATTAAATAGTATTTTGTAGCCTAGGAATGAGAAAAAGCCTTTCATTTTTGTCTGTGACCCAAGCCATGTTGCAGATGTAAAACAGCCACGAGGGACTTTGTGTTCAGGTTGAAAGCTTATGCAACAGTAATGAGGGCTGAAAGTGAGAACAGAGCCTGACAGACCAGGGTTTAGGAACACGACACCTTTGAACAAGCTCTCTTGTCCTCGGCCCGCCACTGATACAGACGCTAGACTGACAGACGAATACACTGATCCTTTATTCTATATGCTGACACACATAGACTCTCAGCTATGAGAAACAGCCAGGTGGACTTGTGTATATACTGTATGCAGACAGGAATGGTCTTTAGGATTTAACCTAAATAACATTTTCTAGTAGTTTTTTAATCCATTAAAAGGCAAATGACCAATATTCTGAAAAATACCATGTGAATCCTAATATGCAACGATACAAATAAATAGTTTTAAGGCTCACTCATAGGCAGTAACAACTTTTGATTGTAAAAATAATAATAATAATATTGCAAAATATATTTATATTAAAAAATATTAATTTTTGTACATTTCAAATGTCTATTTATTTTTGTGATGTCAAAGCAGTTTTTTTAACTACTCTTTCCAAATAAAATATAAATACACTGTCTATATTTTCTATTGTAATGCAAAGTAGTACGGTTCATTTCTTCTGTAGTAATGTGAAAATATTGTGAAATGTTTCAAATTAAAACTTTTTTTTATTTGAAATACATTTAACATTTTTTATTCTTATGATGTCAAAGCTGTTTTTAAGCATAACTACTCTTGAAAACAAAATAAAGAACCGCATTTATAATTTCTTTTGTAGTAAGGCGATGATATGGCCAAATATTAACACAAATTTATTTTGTGGTAATGCAATAATACTGTTAAGAAAGACAGATTGCACTGCACGCTTGTAGTTTTTAAACGTTTTTTTGGTGCGTAAATTTTGTTAATAATATTATTCAGAAGGTCATGATTCGCATTCATTAAATAATCACTTTGTATAGCTTTTATTTTACATTCATTATGTGATACAAAACACAGACACTGAGGAAGGCTTTGCTGAAGCGTCTGTCACGTAATGAATGTAAAATAAAAGCTATACAAAGTGATTATTTAATGAGTACGAATCATGACCTTCTGAATAATGCAATAATCCTGCAAAATATTACAATTTGTTTCAAAGTCTATTTGTATCTATTTAAAATTATTATTTATTTATTTATTATTATTTTGTATTATTTATTAGTTATTTATTCTCATGATGTCAAAGCTGTTTCTGAGCATAGGTACTCTTGTAAAACTAAATTAAAAAACAAACTGCATTTATATTTTCTTTTGTAGTGACGCAACATATTTTATTTTGTAATAACACGATAATAACATGTATAACAATAACATGTATAACGCAGTATTACAATTGAAATAAACAGGTTTTTTATTATAATATATTTTTTTATATTTGATTTATTCCTGTGATGTCAAATCTGTTTTATGCATAACAATCATTGCAGAACAAAACTAAATAAAACAAACAGCATTTATATTTTCTTTCGCATTAACATTATAATTACAGTTGAAGAATTATTAGCCCCCTTTGAATTTCTTTTTCTTTTTCAAATATTTCTCAAATGATGTTAAACAGAGCAAGGACATTTTTTTTTTTATTTCAGCTAGAATAAAAGCAGTTTTTAATTTTTTAAGGTCAAAATTATCAGCCCCTTTAAGCTATTTTTTTTTCGATAGTCTACAGAACAAAACATCCTTAATTTGCCTAATTACCCTAACCTGCCTATGTAACCTAATTAACCTAGTTAGGCCTTTAAATGTCACTTTAAACTGTATAGAAGTGTCTTGAAAAATATCTAGTAAAATATTATTTACTGTCATCATGGCAAAGATAAAATAAATCAGTGATTAGAAATGAGTTATTAAAACTATTATGATTAGAATTGTTTTGAAAAAATTAAACAGAAATTGGGGAAAAAAATAAACGGGGCTTATAATTTAGGAGGGCTAATAATTCTGACTTTGACTGTATATTTATATTTAAGCAATTAGGTGGTTCATTCCGCTGTGGCGACCCCTGAAAAATCACAGACTAAGCTGAAGGAAAATGAATGAATAAGCAAATATTATATGCCTATGTCTTGCTACATTTGATAATTTTACAGTGTCCTTGATTAGTTAAACTGTAATTTTCTTATAATGTCATTACCATATTGCATATTTCGTAAGGATATAATATTATCCTTTAATGTTGCTAATGCCATAATACATCAATTTAAAACTTTCTAAATTTGTTATTTTGTGTTGAAAGTGTACTGTCATTGGCCATTCCCTTTGGACAAGTCACATGGAAGAGCAGCACTTTAACATAAGCAGATACATGCACACGCTCAATATATAAAGATAACGATAAATACCTTTCTTTCCATCTCCAGATGTGAACTCGTTCTTGAAATACTCCTGGAAAAGACAGATCGATATCAAGTCTCAAAGACTCACAAATCAGCAGCAGAGGGCAGAGGGCAGCAAAAAAACATATATCAGAAACCTCTACACTTTCATACGTGAGCCAAAATAACTCCCATATAAGCCAATTTAAGCATAATTGGTTTACAGTATCTACTTCAGAGAATAAAAGTCATCCCTCTAAGATATTAGAACCACTAACAGAGACCAGACTCCGCAGAGCCACAGAAAAGAAGACGTCGCTTGTTTTTTCATCTGTGTAACATTATTCTCAGTTTGCCGTATAATCCTGTTTAAATTATTAGCATGTGCTTATCTAATCGTATTAGTTCAATTATAGTTTGCATCAGTTATGATAGAGATATTATCACAGAAGAAACAGCGCATAGTTGGGACGTTTCCTAGGACATATCATGAAAATGTGACCTTTTCCAAGTTTAGGTGGTAAAATTTGGTCCCCGGTGTATTTATCAACATGATTATTGTGATAACAGACAAATTATGACCCAGGCGCTAATTTAATTATTGCCACTAGAGCTGGGGCTGCTTGTATCACTGTTCTGTGATCACGGTTTTCAGTCTGATTCTGTTTACGCTGTTTAAAAAAACGAAATTATCATAACACTTAAATGCCACCCATTTAAGATACCATACATCAGCACAAAATACACAGGCTTAATCTACCGTTTACATTATTTAACAAAAGTTATTCTCAAGGCCATGTAATAAAGAAAGTGGTAGACACATTATTTTAATAAATGACATAGACTATGTAAAATTATGTGACAACAAAAGGGGAAATGCTGTAATTTAGGCAGCTGTCATTTATAAAATTCTACCATGAATATTTACTTTTACTTTTGACTCCGACTGAATGGTAAATACGGGTATTGTGATGTTGTTTGGTGGCTTTTGGAAGTGCAATATTGCTCTTCAAGAGTAAGGAGGCAGCACAAGACAGTTCTGCAAGGTTAAAATACAAAATCACTTTGATGACTGGTTTTGGCTAAAGAATAAAAAAAAAAGACCAAACCAACATTTCAGATGTTTTACAATGTGGTTGGTGCACTGATTTGTCCGTCAGTGCTTTCCCATTGTGCGTTATCACATGATCTGTTAAACAAAATCACATAACATTTTGATACACATGCTGGAATTTATTTGATAAACATAATTTATATGCATTTTTTATGGGATAATTTTTTTTCCTACTCAGGTTACAAAATGAATGCACATCTTGGCATTTCCATCAAGCATTTTTTCAAAATGTGCATTCAAGAGTACACACTTAGCTGATGATTAAAGCGTGTTTGGCATACTGTCCCGGGAGAGAGCACTGAGCTTATGAGATCCTCGAGCCTGGGGCTCCCTCCCATTTGCAGGGCGAGAGGGGAGTTTGAGCTTATGGAGATCTCGAGAACTAAGAGCTCATCTATGTGTCAATTTGGTTTGGTCAATTCACTTATGTTGCATGTGTTTGGACTGTGGGGGGAAACTCAAACGAGAACATGTAAACTCCGCACAGAAACGTTGACTGGCCTAGTAAGGACTTGAACCAGTGACAGTGCTGTCACATGCTGTGAGGCAACAGTGGTTACCACTGGGCTGCCGTGCTGCCCGATCTAGAAAAGGGAGGAAGAGTAGGGGTGGAAGGGGAGATTCTTCAAGACAAATAACTGAGGTAAGAAACTGGTTATTTATGGTGAGTTAGGAGTCATCTGATTAGAGAATCATGTGTTCGCTAATGCGGGACCCGCCATAGTCAATCATAAGCACGTGATCCTCTCGAAATTAGTCTATTAATAAGCTTTGCTAAAAGTTGGTGTAATGAAACATAGCTACAGCTAGACTTTTGCACCTCATGTTACACACATTTTGTATCTAATTGCATTGTTTTCTGTCCACTTATTACAGATGCATATTCATTCATTTTCTTTTCGGCTTAGTCCCTTTATTAATCAGGGGTTGGCATGGCGGAATGAACCACCAAATTACCCAGCATATGTTTTACGCAGTGGTTGCCCTTCCAGCTGCAACCCATACTCTCTTAATCACACACATACACTACGGAGAATTTAGCTTACCCAATTCACCTATACCACATGTCTTAGGACTGTGGGGGAAACCGGAGCAAGAGGAAAAAGCAGAGGAAACCCACGCCAACATGGAGAAAACATGCAACCTCCACACACAAATGCCAACTGACTCAGCCAGGACTTGAATCAGCGACCTTCTTGTTGTGAGGCAACAGCGCAACCCACTGCACCGCCACAGGTGCATAAATTAATGTTTATATAGGTTCTAACGTTAAAATTAATCTCACATTTTAAATGTTTAATACTCAATATTCAATACTCTTTTTTAAATAATAATTTTCAGGGGGTTTAACCCTCATTTTATAGGACAGTAGAGTGGAGACAGGAAAGGATGGGGAGAGGGGAAGGACCTCGAGCTGGGAATCCAACTCAGGTCACCTTGAACACCTCAGTGTTGTGTGTGAAAACACTAACAACAATATTCAATACTCTTCATTACTTTTAGACTTTTCTCTCTTCACGACTTCTCTTTTACTCTTCACGACTTTTACTCATCTTTCCAGTAGCATTTTGAACAGATACTTTTACTTCTACATTTTTAATGAAAAATCATACTCAATTAAAAAAGTACTATTACTTGCAAAAATAAAGGTAGTGCAAGTAATAGTACTTTTATACTTAATCTTAATAATCTTAACATCTTAATCTTACTCTTTACACTATTGATTTTTGCTCTCGCCCAAACAGGGACAAATTTGACCAGTTCTAATAAATGATCTGTGATTTATTTAGATCTGAAACGTCACAAACATAATCTGGGGACACCAAAGATTTTGCATTTTAAGAGCAGGGGCATAATATGTCCTCTTTAATGGTTATTTGTAGGACAGGTGGCACGTACCGTTCCCACACGGTTGATGGCGCAGGTGAAGCAGTGGTTTGCGATGGCTGCATTTCTGGCTTCAATCGGCCACATTGGTTCACTGCAACACAAAACCAGAATCAGCTTGAGGGCTCTTTTAATCTAAAAAGGGCTCTTTTAATCTGATAGAGATGGAGAGCATTAAGCTTACGCCCACAGAGAAAGGGAAAACAAAACAATCTTTGTAATTTCTGACTTATAACATAAAACATAACAATGCCCAAAAGCTACTGTGACATGATTTACAGCAAACAAGCTAAATGACTCAGAAGTAAGTTTGTATGAGCTACTAAACTGTAAATGCCAGCCTTTAAGGTGACAATTGTGGAATAGGTAACAGACATGACATATCAGCTCAATTGAAAGATCCTGACACTGCTGTATCACTGTGTGTGAGGTGAATATTTTGTCCCTGCAAAGTCAAATATCCAAATGTGAGTTGGATATCAGTTTGACAGTATGATACTTGTGGATACAGCAGAAAAAAACCTGACTAAAGAGCAACAAATAATAACTTGATTTCTAGTTGATCATTTGGGAAAGTGTTCAAAAAAGGTGTATTTTTTCAATGAATCACCTGTTGAACTGCATCCCAATCATCACAAATACTACAGAAGACCTACTAGAACCCGAATGGACCCAAGATTTTCACAGACGTCAGTCATGTTTGGTGAAGGAAAATCATGGTTTGTGCTTACATTCAGTGTGGGGGTGTGCAAGAGATCTGCAGAGTGGATGGCAACATCTACAGCCTGAGGTATCAAGGCATTTGTGCTGCCCATTACATTACAAACCACCGGAGAGAGCACATTCTTCAGCATGATATCGCTCGTCATAATTCCGCCTCCATATCAGTTCTTAAAAGCGAAGAAGGTCAAGATGCTCCAGGATTGGCCAGCCCAGTCACCAGACATGAACATTGTTAAGAATGTCTGGGGTAAGATGAAAGAGAAGGCATTGAAGATGAATCCAAAGGATCTTGATGAACTCTAGGAGTCTGCAAGAACACTTTCTTTCATTCCGCATGACTTTATTATTAAGTGATTTGAGTCATTGCAGAGATGTGTGGATGCAGTCATCCAAGCTCATGGGAGTCATACACGATACTAAATATTTTCCCACAGCACCATGACTTTATGTTCTATACTGTACATTATTTCTGTTAAGTGACAAGACTTTTGTCTGAGCAAAGTCAGACCTTACTGTCCTAATTAAATAATTAAAAATCAAGGCATGATCATATTTTATTTTGGTAAAATAAGCCTAATCTAGAGGCCTTTGACTTTCATATAAGCCACTTCTGATACAAAATGATCAACTAGAAGTCAAGTTATTATTTGTTGTTCCTAAACTTGGATAGGCAACAAGACTTGTGTCAGGTAGTGTAGCTCAGGTAGTGTAGCTTTCCACAATATAAAGTCAATAGAGTGGGTTGGATTTTTCCCAGCTAGTGGGCGTGGCCTTCAGATTGCGTCTCTATGAGAAGAAGACAGTGGTACAGTATGATACCTGAGCAGCCCGACGGTGGCCGAGGGGTTAAAGATGATCTCTGCTCCATGAATGCTGTACATCTGCCAGTTGAGAGGGTGGTGTCGGCCGTAGCAGATGTTCACAGCGATCTTTCCAAACTGTGTCTGGAAGACACGATGACCGGTGTTGCCTTCCATATAGTACGTCGACTGGAGAAAGAGTGAAAAAAACAGTTAACCACCATAAATAAAGAAACATTTCATATTTTAGTATCAGTAAAATACAGTTTGTAATGCTTTAATACTCTGATGCATTAAAATAAATAAACAGTGACACCCACCAGATCCCTTACCCACCCACCATAACATTTTTTTCCCTGTGACATGTTGGCTAAAGAAAGAGTCAAGGCAATTCACAATTTTCACCAAATGGAGAAAAATGTCAAGATGGGAACCATCATCAAAAAAACTAAAGTAAAAAAAAATGTCATGGAGATACTGTAAGGACAGAATATTACAAATATTCATTCATTCATTTTCTTTTCGGCTTAGTCCCTTTATTAATCTGGGGTCGCCACAGCGGAATGAACTGCCAACTTATCCAGCATATCTTTTACGCAGCGGATGCCCTTCCAGCTGCAACCCATCTCTGGGAAACATCCATACACACTCATTTACACTCATACACTGGACAATTTAGCTTACCCAATTCACCTGTACCACATGTCTTTGGACTGTGAGGGAAACCAGAGCACCCGGAAGAAACCCACGCGAATGCAGGGAGAACATGCAAACTCCACACAGAAACGCCAACTGACCCAGCCGAGGCTCGAACCAGCGACCTTCTTGCTGTGAGGCGACAACACTACCTACTGCGCCACTGCATCGCCGTATTACAAACATCCATGCTAAATATAAGAGTATAGCAACGTTCACACTACAACTACAGTAACAGTACAGAGAAATGATGACTGGAATATTTTTGGGAACTATCTTTTTAAGCTGTCAGATCCCTTAAATTACGGTAAGTTTTGTTTTTGAGTTGTCAGATGTACGAGTTCAGCTGTGATTATTGGTCTTTATTTTGTTCATTTGTCACCTTTTCTTATTTGGTATTATAAGCACGCATACAAGTTTTGACAACATTTTGAAATAGTTTAATGTTTACCGGCTTTCTTTTTTATTGTTTGTGGTAATTTACATTAAATCCTCTGTGGATCAAGCTGACCCACAAAATACCATGTAAATCATACCTAAATTCTGAACCTAAAGGTTTGAAAGAGCTTGGTAATTAAAATCAACAGATGACAAAATAGCTGTGTGAGCTTATATTAAACGAACCAATGTTGTGTGGTGGTATGGAAGCCAAAAATGGTTATCACAATACTTATAGTTATGATTCTTGCTGTTACAGGTTTAAATGATATAGACATAGTTGTAAAACAATCTCTGTAATTATACAAAAAGAGCAGCGTCCACACCGCATCTATAACTATATTTATATGTGTGTAAATATGTATATATGTGTGTTTATTTTCTTTTCAAAATCTGAAAACATAGAATATTGTATATTAACCTATTGTAATTTACTGCAAATAAATTGTCACCATGGAATTAATAGGTTTTATCTGACATTTGCTGTCAAATCTGAGTATTTACATATTCTTTGACTTCTTTACATGGAGATGTTCATTAATTTATTTTATTTTCAGCTAAGTCCCTTTATTTATCAGGGGTCGCCACAGCAGAATGAACCGCCAACTTATCCAGCATATGTTTTACGCATAGGATGCCCTTCCAGCAGCAACCCATATCTGGGAAATATCCATACACACTCATTAACACACATACACTACAGACAACTTACCCAATTCACCTACACCACATGTCTGAGCTTGTGGGGGAAACCGGAGCACCTGGAGGAAACCCACGCAAACATGGAGAGAACATACAAACTCCACACAGAAATGCCAACTGAGCCAGGCGAGGCTCGAACCAGCGACCTTCTTGCTGTGAGGCAATCGTGCTATTCACTGTGCCACCGTGACGCTCTACATGGAGATTTTTTTTTCCACATTTTTTGTGCACAATTTGGGACCTTCTATTTAGAAAATGTATTTAACATCCGTATAATATTTGCAATGTTTTTTAAAGTGTAATTTCTCAAAACCACTCAGAACGCAGACAGAACCTTATAATCTTAAAGTGGTGAAAAGCTCTAAATAATGTAAGTCTTATTTGAGATTTTGAACACACCTTATCAGTAGTTTATAAAATAAACCTGCAATGAACATCTTACTCAAAACATGTACCTATTAATACCCGAGTATTCCACAGCTGTGGTTGTCATATTTATCTTTATAGTTATTTATGTGTGTGTGTGTGTGTGTGTGTGTGTGTGTGTGTGTATGTGTGTGTGTGTGTGTGTGTAATTGCAACTAAAAATAGCAGATATAAATATATTCCAAGAATTGGATAGCATATTGTCGGGAATTTTGAATTAACATTATCATAAATTAAATAATACAAACAAGTGTGCAGTCTTTATGAGCAAGTCTGCAGCAAAATTTATGAGCTAGGCCACCCATTGTGGTTTGGACATCACATCCTGAATGGCTTAAAATGATTATTAAAGACATGTCCAGTGTAGTGAACGTCATGGATCTTAAGTTTAATGACCTAAAATGTCCAACATACACCCCTATTTATTTTCCATATGAGCAAGAGGGAAAATCTTTGTTTAGAAAACATCCTAAACAAAACATCTCTGCCTGATCATTAGTCATGTCTCTTAGCATGTTTCTCAACATTATATGGAACAAATAGACACTGCAGAAAGAGCTGCATGTGTTGCTCCCGGTATGGATTTAACCAGCGAGCTGTGTTTCAGCAGTACCGTTTCAGTCAGATGTGATAGGCATATTGTGGACACAATAACATCAGGCTGTGCATTAGCAGTATGGATTTTTTTTTCAAGTTGGACACGTCAATTACTCTGCAAAAACTGATACTGAGCTGGCAGCACATTTTATATGCACATACATGATTACACCCCATTTGTAAAATGAATGTTTTTTCTGCATTTCTCAGTGAATATAGGTTATATTTTGGGGCATTTTAAAAAAAACTGATTATTTAACAGTTATATTCATTCATTCATATTCCTTCAGCTTAGTCCCTTATTTATCAGGGGTTGCCACAGCAGAATGAACCGCCAACTCGAATCAGCAACCATCTTGCTGTGAGGTGAGAGTGCTAATAAATGAGCCACTGTGCCACCATAGTTATATTCATTAAAATAATATTTTAGTCACCAAACAACATCTTTAGAAATAGAAAGATAATACATTTAAAGTCAAACAAATTATTGCAAAAAAAAAAAAAAAAAAAAAAAAAAATTACAAACGACAAAATCTTTACTAGATTTGAAATCTTGAATTTTCCTCTTTTTTTAACGTTTTATTTAATATTCTTTCCTAACATATATATTTGTGTGTACACATGTGTAAACTGTTATATATATATAAAAATATAT